>JAMQGT020014332.1:0-14512 GCA_024447675.2 Pterophyllum scalare
TTCAGTTGTGTTTTTTTGCATCCGCAAGGACGCTTTTTGCTTTATAGTTCCTGTGCATCATTTTTGCTTTTGAATTTTGGGTGGGCACTTGCACTTACATTAAACCTAGCAGCTTGAACTTGAAGATGAGTTTGGTTTTGAAACATTTAAGAAGGATTCTCTTGAGTCTTTTAGCAGCAAACCATGACATACTAGTGAAAAACAATGTAGCTTTTCAAAAGAGCAGCCAGATGTGGCTTTAGTTAGTGGTATAAGTTAGACTAAACCGTTTATATGACACAGGTTCAGTCTTACTGTGAGAGCTTGTGATTTGTGTGGGCATCAAATGTAGAAGAAATATTTGTCAGGGTTGTGTTTTTGAGGCATTTGGGGTGGCGGCTGTTGGCGACACAGTTGTGCGTAAACAGTGCGAGTCATCGTCTGCTTTCCCAGTGTGTGGAGAATCATACGTGGTTAAGCTGCATGCAGTTTGTTTTTGCATCTTTTGGTGATAATCTGAAATGGGCTGTTCCGCCTTTGAAACATTCTACAGGTTTAGCTGAGGTCTTCAGATATCATACTTCTTTACCCCTTTTTTTTCACTGGATCACCAGCCATAAAAAGTTGTTTTCAACATTTCGAGCTATTGCCTAGTTTCTTCCCTAGGCCAGAGGACTATCAGGCTTTGGTCTGTGGAATCTGCTTTAGTGTTTTCTCCCTCACTGGGCCATTTGCTGAGGCCCCAGTGGGGCAGACAACAATAGGCTTCATATGAAATATTCACCATGACGGGGGCATTCCAGAAAGCAGTTGATATATTCACAGCATTTTAGTGGTTAGATAAAAATCTGCTACGATTGAAAAGAAAAACACATCCCCAATGTTTCCAGGGATGCAAAATAAGATTGAGGATTAATTTTGTTATTGGATGGTGCCTGCCTGCTATCCATCTAACTGCTCTGGCACGCAGTACTGATGGCCTTGTCGTGTCTCTCTTTGTCTCAGTCAGAATTTCATCCTAATGAAATGAGGGTGCATCCAGAGTCCCAAATTAGAAGTGAAGCAGTTCTTACATATCTTATTTATTTGTTGAAAGTCCCATGGCAGAGGGACTGGACTCACTGCACTGCCAGTCTTAGCGGGGGGGTGACGCTCCATAGTGCTCAGGTGGTTGCAGCCCGTGATATGTGCAGATGCTCGGAGTAATTGCAGTGAAGTCTGGGGATCTCTCAGAGATGGTATGAGTCCCTTTTTAAAGTCTGGATGGTTCTCTCTCTGCGTTCCAAACTAGCTCTCGAACGTTAATTTATTTTCATTAAAATACCTGCACGGTTGAAGTGACGAACAGAGAAGTCGGGTGTGGAGCAAATGCATATTAATGCTGAAAAATGAGTGGTTGCTGTTTCCCATGATGAGCCTTCTTCTTTGGCTGTGAGCTGTTTAGACAAACGAGAGACCTATATATTTTTTTAATTTAAGACAAGAACCACGTGGAACAGGTTTTGGGGATAGAACCAGAATAACTTAAATTTTATGAGGGCATGACCATGAGACACTTTTATATGCCATAAATTGAACAAACTACAAAGGTGAGAGGCACTGGATATCCTGAGAAAACTACTTCTCTGTTGCTCAGAAAAACATTATTGGATACCAGAAATCTCATGTTATCTTATTTGTTCTTCTGCCATTAGCAGCCTGTAGAACTTCACGGTGCCACCAATTAGTTGAAGTCTGGCATGCTTTTATGCATTCAACTTGTGAATCAAAAATCCAATTTTTCCTTCAAGAGTTGTATTGAGTTTTGAATTTCCAAAGTGGCTGCCCGTCACAGCCAGTTGAAATCAGCAATAAAAAGCCTTCAGACAGAAAGCGAGGTCATCAGCGTTTTGATCGATCAAAATCAAACTCGATCCTTGAACTCATTTTTCGAGGAAGCATGAAAATAATTTTCAGCATTTTGCTTGAAATGCCTAGTAATAACGGATATGTTGGTCAAAGACAATTAATTTTTGTTTTTGGTAATATCCTGTCATGTGATCTTTTCATGCAAATCTATATGATGTGATGGCCGAATTGGGTTTTATTGAAATATCTAAATTTTTTCGTTGACTGCAATGTTTCCCAAAATTGGCAGAGATTATCTTTAAACAAAAGTATCAGACCAACAGTGTCCATTTCAGCTGTTTTATATAGGATATTGTCCCAAAAATTTATAATTTGATCACTGAGGAAGTAGCACTCTTAAAAACATCATCAGATGTGTGTGTTAGTGAATATGGCTAAGTAATATTTTTATATTATTAATATATTTGCTGTGAATGCACTCAGTTTCTTCATGCACACATTCCCGTCACTTCGAGAACACAATCTGTTTCCTTAACAGTTTGCATTTTGTCACAGACCCCCCCCCCGCTTTGTGCATAAATGCTCGCATTCCTGCTGCGGCATAAAGAAACAGGACAACGCTATAGGGCACAAAAGCACAGGATGTTAGCATGCATTGTAGTTAATGCTGTTGGTGTCGGTCAACCCTCCAAGTCAGTTCCTACGCAGTGCTTTTGTAACCTCTGCAATCTTGTGTGAAAAGCTGACTAGGACCTTTTGAGAAAACTTGCATATCTGCGTCTTTTCTAGCAGTGTAAAGCTGACAAAAAAAAAAAAAGCCCTGTGGATATATTGCATTTTCCCAGAGAAAGATTTGCTTTCGATTGTGTGCCTGCGTCTTCTCTTGCCAGAGCTAGCTTCTTACAGCTCTTTCTCATGGAGGATTATTGGAAAAAGGCTGTCACTGTCCAGTAAATTCTTTTTTTAATACTCAAATAAAAGTACCGTGGCAATTGTGTGTGCGTGCATGTGTGTTGTGCTTGGGTGAACAGCTGTGTGTGTGTGTTTGAGAGAAGACAAGATTGCCTCACTGTTTGGCTACTGCTGACAGAAATATCTAGTGTTGGGGAACATTAGTGTGCTAGCCGATATATTGAGACTTTCATTAAATATGAGATATTGGCCAGTCAGTCTTTCTCTGTGACCACAGCGAGAAAGCTTTTTATGATTATTATAATAATCATAAAAATGATCTCTTACTCTGCAAATGATTCCTCTGTGGCCTGATTTTACTCAGCAGCTTGAGGAGTCTTGGTCTCTAAAAATATGCTGTCAAAGCTGCCTCACCCTGATATAAGGAGCTGCTAACACACTTTAAAGGTGACTTATAATGCTCATTCCCAGGCTCCATATTTTTAAGTCTCTGGACTCTCACTAGCACAGCTTTGATTTAAATAATCCTTTTTTTCTTATAATTCATTCTCTGTTGGTGATAAACTGCTTTACCACCCTTTACCACAGTAGATGGGTGTGGCTTCTGTGCTCACAGCCAAAGCTGGGCTCCTGAGATGACCATATTAGGAATATCCTCTCTCTTTGACATCATACACAGCTGAGAGTAGGAAAAAAAAACAAGCATTTAGCATCAGAAGCTCAGCCTTCAGCCTTACTTGTAAATACACTGACCTCATTATTTAAAATTTTTTTGGCCATGGCTTACATGAACACCCACAACTGCAACTGTATATATGACAGACACAAAGGAAAGGCTTAATAGGTCCAAATGTGTCTGTCTTCATTCAGTGAGTTCAGTGTTTTGGTTTTGTAAATGCTGTCTGGGAACAATTTCCAGCCTGTCTTCTTCTGACTATAATGGGCTTGCACGCCTGAGTCTATGCAGTACATGGTTCTGGATCCAACTCTATAGTGAGTTATTTTTGGGTTTGCACGCTGCAGAACTCAATGCACAGCAGTGAGGGCTGTTGAATGCTGCACCCCCTCCCACTCCTGTTCCTGACAAAAGGCTCTCCACACTGTTGGTCTGGCTGCAGTCATCTCACACCCTTTTCTCTATTTTAAGCCTTCAGACAGAGGCCCACTCTCCCCTTGAGTGGACTCTAGTCTTTCTATGTGGGGTAGAGAAAGGGGCCTCGGCTCACCCAAGACATTTGCACACACACAAAGCAGCTTCCTGCCAGCTGGTGCAAAGGTAACGGTAGAGGTAACCTCCCAGATGGTGCGGCCTCAGTAAACCTCTGCCCTAGCTGCAATGAAAGTCTGGGGAGGATGCTCATTAAAGTTTACTTTCTGACAGGGCAGTTGACATATTTGTCAGGGATATCCCTGTGGATCAGCACACACACACACACACACACTGCTCTGAACTCTCTCTACTCAGCCTTTGGCCTGAACTAGGCTTAATGCAGACCAAATTTTTCTTTTTCTTTGTTTAGACACTAAAATTTTGTGTTTGGCTTTGATGAACTGTGGTTATTTGTGCAACTGCAACAGTGGCGATATTAATTTAGAAGCTCCTCTTATCTTTCCAACCTCAAATTCATCAGAGTGAGTAACAACTGTATCCTGGTTTCATGTTTCACCAAGTTTTATTTTTTATTTTTTGTAAGCAGCCCCTCTCACAGAAAGTACCAATATTTTGGACAATTATGAGTGGGTGATTAGGGTAAACTGATTTGGAGTGGCTGCACGGCATCAGAATTGCGGGTAATCAGATGGCTGGCGTGCACCAGACATCCTCTGTCTGACAGAGACAAAAAACACAAACCTCTGAGTGTTCCTGATAATCAGTGTGGTAGACAGGGAGGCACAGGGGATCTGAGCTGCTGTTGCAGTCTCTACTTCAGGTTATGGACTAGCCTGAAGCGCCACTTACTGAAATGTCTGAAGATGACTGTTGTTCTTTGCATAATTGCTTTTAGATTATCCATGTTCCCCTGGGTTAACATAGTTGTGGTGTAGATCTGTAGAAAAGTGAAATCTGGAGATTCCCAGATGTTTTTGAGGAGGTTCCTGGGTTCCCACAGGAATATGGACAAATGAGTACCCACTCAAAATTAGCCTCAGTGGAGTTTGTGTAAGTGTTAATTATATAATCATGTGTTTCATCTATTATAATTGTCATAACACATGTGTAAATTGGCCAGCACAGAACATCTTGAATGATTGTAACACAAAGACTCCTCATTTGCAATAATGAGCTCTGACACAGGTTTGTAGTTCTAATATTGAGCTGAATGTCAATTAGACAAAGAGAATTCAAAAAATGAAAGAGTAAAAATTTCAGTTCAGATCCTCTCTGAATGTGTTAAAACAAATAAATGCTAAACAGGTGAATAAGCAGAATATATTAACGCATACAGTACCAGTCAAAAGTTTGGATTCACTGTGTCCAAACCTTTCACTGTTACTCTCACTTAAATGTGATTTATGTTTATCAAACACTCTTGGAAAAAAAGAAAAATTAATAGAGTTCTGTCAGAAAAGGTTACATCGAAGCAGTTCTGCTAGTGGTCAGCTGAGGGTGGCTTCAAAAGTGAGTCAGACTCCATACACCGGTCAAGCATAACATTATGACCACCTGCCTAATATTGTGTTGCCCACCCTTTTCCTATCAAACACATCCCAGAACCGTTGAGGCATGGACTCCACTAGACCCCTGAACATGTGCTGTGGTATCTGGTACCAAGATGTTAGCAGCAGATCCTTTAAGTCCTGTAAGTTGTGAGGTGGGTTCTCCGTGGATCGGACTTGTTTCTCCAGCACATCCCACAGATGCACAATTGGATTGAGATCATGGGAATTTGGAGGCCAAGTCAACACTTCAGACTCATTGTTGCGCTTCTGAAACTTGCTTTGTGGCAGTGTCCACATCCATTTGGTTATTGTGAAGACTTAAAATTAGGGATCTTGCCACTGGTCTAAATATGGTCACTTGATCCATCCAATGGATGACATTGCAGTTATAGTCTATGGATGACACAGAAATATTGTCTTCAATGTACATTGACTGGTCAAGTGTTGTGTATATATTTACTGTTCAAAATGCCTCTTCTTCTATAAGCATGTTTCTGGCCATTATTTTTGTCACTCTCACCAAAGTAAGTAATCTAGTGGCAACATGACTGTCTCTATATAGCTGTGCGGTTCAGGATTATGCTTAGCTCTGTCAGATGCCCCAGAGGACTTTGAAGTATTGGGCTGAAACTTCCTTCCTTTAGGGAGTCATGTCCTCAGCAGGGTTTTGATGATATCTGTTCATGGAAACTATCCCTGACCTTGCTTGTAGTAGGATAGTTTGTAGCCTGTGGGCTGTCATCACTCCTCTTCCAGCTACCAGCTATTTTGGGTCAAGATCCTGTTTACTGGATACCTCAATCTTCAGAAGTCAGCATTTCCTGTTGCACAAAACGCACAGAACAGCAGCAGATACAGAGAAGTGGGGGTGTTTCATCACTTATGGGGGGGTGCTGGATAGAGATGTTTGTGTGTCTTTTTGTTGATTAAAGGCAAGCAGGGGGTTAGTAGCCAGATGCTAGGCCTGCAGCTGGCTGGCTGAGTGGGAGGGGAGCTACACTGAAAAAGCAGCGGTGCCAGCAGAGTGGGGCTTAGCTAGACACTGAGAGGAGATAATCCATATTTCATCTGCATCCTCCTCTTCCCTACCACCTGCAGAGCAACATAACACAGACTCAGAGCATGAATAGTGCATGATACAGAAATAAAACTGAAGAAGTGCTAACACTTTAGCAGAAGAAAGAGATGCCCTATAGTGTGGGTTTGTTTGAATGAAGTCGTGGGGAGTGACCTGTGAGTGAATGACAGAATGGCATTACTATATCCAGGGTCTGAAAAAGGATGCCACCCATTAAATTAAAAGAAAAAACTTCCAACCCTGCCCACTCACTGCAGCAGCGCATCAGACACCTCTTCCGTTTGGATCCAGCCAAGAGGCTTTAATCTGCATTCATAATATATACATTCTCTGGAGTGCTTCCCTTGCCATTGAAAATGCAGTTTTCCCTGATATTTTTTAATTCATCCAACAAATGTTTGCGATGAAAACCACACTTCTTAGTGAATGAGCCACATCTTCAAAGACACTATTTATTTTTGTACCATGGCTCTTGCTGAAAATTTACTATCTGCTAATTTAGCATGCAAAAAAAAAAAGGGAAAAAAGGCTCGCTGCCAAAACTATATTTCAGATATCTGCCACGTTTTAAATATTCATGATCAGCTCCACAGCTTTGAAAGTGAGCTTAAAAGAGTCTTTTACTCTCCAGCCTCACATAGACAGGCACACACACATACATGCACGCGCATACACGCACTCACACACACAGTCACACTCATAAAATGAGCGCCTGGTCTGTTGACTCTCTACATTTCTTCATAGTCAATATTCACAGGAAATCAGGTAGTCTTGCATCCATGAGCTTGTAAATGAGCTATTGCTCTTTTATTGCATTAATTTCTGATTAAACATCCTGCACTGCAACACACTGTCATCAGTAGCAAACCAATACAGATCCTGTTCATATCCAAATTAGCCCTGTTATAACTCTCAAAGCACTCCCCTCCCCTCCCCAACACACACACACACTCTCTCTCACACTTGTGCTTAATGCTGTTATCACCCTTGTCCTGAAAAATGCTCTTTCCGTAAACTCAAACTCAAAGTTTTTCCACTTCCCACATTGTGAGATGAGAGGGAGCTCTGTCTTTGGTTTGGAGTGATAGGGAGGGCATCATATCTGTGTACTCTGGTTCACCCACAGATTTCCGATGCGTGGTTGTGTTTAACAGTAAGCTCTGGCTCTGAACCCCTCAGACTCTGAGGGACTCTGTTTGTGCAGACGACTTTTCTGCTCTCCGTCTTTATTTAGCTGGAGGGAAGTTCTTCCAGTTAACATTATCATTATCGGCTGCTTGTACAAAATACATTTCATTGTGCATTTTACTGTGTATAACTGTGCATATGACAAATAAACATTATCTTATCTCTAAAATAATGGCTTTTGTCCTGATGTAGACTGACACTTATATTAAGTCATCAAACACACACACACAAAAAAAGCCAAATGTTTTAGTTAGTTTTACATTCAGAATAGTTCACCACAACTTACTTACTTAGTCCTCTTCGTCCCTTTTGGGACATAAGGCCACATTCACTAGAACCATATCCTACATAATACACATCAGATGTCAGATCACCCACCCTTTTTGCACACCTGCTCAACTGCCCACACACGCATACATACACAACGCACAGCTTTTGGAGCAGAGCGAGGCAGACTCAGTATCCTTCCATCTGACAGAGGAAAAATAATAAATAAAGTTCCAAGACTTTAGCTCAAGCCCCCTGACAGATTTATCCAGCAACACAATGGCTCCTTTGTAAGACACACACACATTTTGCCTCGCCTTATCAGTTGACCCATTGAAGGTTAGCAGTAAATTGGCGGGGATTTCTCCATCAGCCCGTTCATGCGGCTTGTCCTCTCCCTTTGACGCTGTTGCCCACAAAATAAGCCCAATTCTTTACCAGAAGGTTGACGCAAAGCCGTAAAAATATTCCCAGAGGGGACTTAATCATGTTTGACCGAGTGCATATTTGAAAAGCAGTCGCAGTTATTGTGATAGACTGCATTAGTTCTGCCAGGTGTTATCTATGTGTGTGACAAAGGCTTTGCAGAGAGAGGTTCCAGTGAGAGCAGAGGTGCCTTTGGGGTATGGGACTTCTTCAGAAAGTTATGAGGTTTTCCTGCCAAGATGAGGAGTAGTTTAATTTGCTTCAAAGTGCCATAACTAGGGAATACATAGGAATGAAAGTAGAAGTCTAAATCACACCTGTGTTACTTCTCTAGGGCCAGGGTAGATATTTATACAGTTTGGAGATGAAGCACAATTTTGCCAAACAGGTTGAAGGGTCTATTTTCAAATCCCACTTACACATCCCACCATCATAGTCCCACAGGACATTAAGTATCTTTCCTAAAAGCGTTAGAGCATCCTGCTCAGCCTTTTAGTCTTCCATTATAACTGCCCTGGGCATTATTGTTTTCTGCTCAAGAGAAACAAAAGGTAAGTCAGTAATTAGGTGGGTGGGGGGGTTCTCTTGGATTGGAAACCCTGCGGCTGAACATGGAGACAGTTTTTGGAGAAAGGGAGTCAGGGGGATAGTAATAGTGTTGCACTGGCAGCCTGACCGGAAGTGGAGCATATGTCCCCCGTTCAACTCCCTAAATCTCCAGCAGACCTCACATGAACTGAGCTTCTGGCAGAGCTCGTCTCAGAGCCTCCTCCGCACACTGCGTCCCCCCCCCTCCAGTCACCAGTCCTCTGACATACTCATGCTGACAGTGATCCAGAGGCTGAGGAGAGGGGACGCTGCAAACAAGTCACCCTCTGGGATCCCAGAGTTACACCATCACAGCAAACCCACACCCCCCACCACCGCCACATGCGGCAAGCTACATCTAATCTGCTTCTACGGCGCTCAATTCTCCTTTCTTTCGCCCCCTCTCTCATGGCCGCACCCGCTGTCCAAATAATCAAACCACAGCTATGATTGCTGACCCCTCTCCAAGGCTCATTGTTTTAGTTTGTTCTAATGGCTCCAAGTGGTTTCTCCTCCTTTTTTTTGTGTGTGTTTATTATCCTCTTTCTTTGTCTCTTTGGCTACTGCCTGAAAATCCTCACAACTTGTTTATTTTTGATTTGCTGAGGTCTGCCATGAATTCCATGTTGAGAGTGACTTTCTGGATGTTGGACTCCTAATCTGACTCCAGGCTGTGAATTACGAGGAAAACATATGTTGTATGTGACTTCATGCATGCAAGTGTGTTTGTATGTACAGCATGTAATTGATGTCATATGTAAGAAATTACCCGAGTTTTCCAAACATCTCCTGGCCAATTTGGATGGGAATATCTGCCTTTCCAGAGATTAAGCTGGTGTCAAATGTTGCCAGGGGTTGAGCTGGGGTTTTCATTTGTCACTTAATAGTCAGTTCCGAGTGGGGAAAATATGGTGGTGATGCCCTGTCGGGAAGCAATCGTGTCTGAGTCTGTCAAGCAGCCTGGATAAGTTTTGTCCTGTTTCTAGGCGCTGGTGTGAAGGAACAAAAGGGCACATCAACGGAGGGTGGTGCGGGGGAAGTAGACGGGGGACTTCTGGGAAGAGAGAGAAAAGCAGGTCTGGGGTGGGAAATAATGGAGGCGTCTGAAACCAGGAGACCAAGCGTGAAAGAGATGAGAGAGGAAGAGAAGCTCAGATTTGGCTCAGGATCAGTCACCAGAGCAGGAGAGATTAAGGTCCCATCATTCCCAGCTGCATCATTAGGAGTTTGATGCTCTCTTTAGTTAGTCACCTTGCAGCACCAATTGCAGTTTTGAGTCCACATGGGCTCTTTGTGTAATTCCGGTAGATCTGCCGTGGAGGGGGGTGGTAGTTCTGCGAGGACAGAGGAAGGGAGGGGCAATAAAATGAAAAACATGCTCCTGAAGTTGACCACAAAAAAAAGACCAGGGCCCGATCTGGAAGGCAGGTCCTGATAGCCTGCATGGCTTTAAGTAAGAGTCTGTTACAGTATGATTACGATCACTGTAATTGGCCAATATTACAATATATATGATATATCATCATATTTTGAGTAAATTTAGGTATAAATGTTAAATTGGATTCCTTAGCAAAAGTGCCAGTTAGTTAAATTAGCCGGATAGTAACATTTTCTTCATGCTAATGTACTATTAAAATCATAAAGTATTTTGCATTCAGATTTGGGGCAGTTCACGTAGTAATCGTTTAGACATTTAGCTAAAATTGATATACTTAATTTCGACACTTGTGAAAGCAGCAAATGCTTAGTTCACTGAAGATAACAGAAGCTGAACTGAAATGACCTTGTTAGTGGTTTTTTCCCATCGTAGAGGTTACAAAATCAATTCATAAACATCTAAGCTCTTTCTTTAAATTGACAAAACAGCAAGTGGATCTGTAGGCTTACATCTTTGGCACCTTTTAGTCCACTGATGACTTTGCAGCCTTGTATTTAAGTGTTGAAGCATTTTCACATCTGTAGCATTGAATTCACAAATGCACACACGGATCACTCCAACGCCAGGTCAGATAGACTTTTCAGTTATTCTAGAGAGTTTGGACCTCTGCCCTGGCTGTTACTGAGACGAGGCCTGCCTGACTGGCCATTGGATGTGACTGAATACCCCTTTTCTGCTTCTTTTTTTTTTACCCTGGGAGAGCATGCTGTTTTGGGCCTTTGCCACACATTGTCAGCTTGTCCAGTTCCCCTTCCTTTACTTGACTTCCCTTCTGCCTCTGCTTCATCCCACAAAACAAGCCTTGTTTTGGCTGGATGTCTAGATCACACGGCCACAGTTGCTTTTTCATCCCGGTGCACTACGTCTCTCATGCTCCGTCTTTCTCTCTCACTCTCTTTTGAACTTTTATCATGTGAGTGTTTGACGTGAAGAGCCGCAGTGAGGGCAGGTGGTAGAAAGAGAAGGGGTTGATGGGAAATTGGCCAACCCAAGGTTAAAAAGGGGATCTTTGGTAAAGGATTAATTGTGTAAGAGCCATGTAATGATTGTTGGCATGTCTCTGGAGTGAAATCCTGTTAGTCACTCTGCAGGGGTCAGGCTAAAACTGTGCATATCTTGTACGTGTGTGTGTGTGTGTGTATATGTTTGTGCATTAGGAAGGTGACTCCGATCACACCGGTATGCATGGCCAGGTGGCGATCTGACAGGGTCTGTTGTCTTAGACCGAAAGATCCGCAGTCTCCCTCCCACTGTGTTCAAATTGAGACCTGCACATCCAATTTGTGCTTTAGTGGAGCAGTGAGTGGGAAATGTGTCCCTCATGCATACCTTGCAGTTACTGTCTCTTTAGATTAATTTTAAAAGTTAAATATATTTAACTTCAAAAATTTTAATATATTTTTTTAGCACTTGAGATCTGATGTTTGCAATCTAGATAGCAACCCTGATTATTCCGAAGTGGCTCAACTGTAGCAAATTGCAGACATTTCTGTAGATTTTTAATTATTCTTTGATGCAAATAGTTAAGTTCCAGCTTTAGACTGTTTTATATAGGATGAATATGTTAATATGAACTTCGTTGATATGTGATGTCAAGGTTCAGACCTCTGCAGTTCTCACTAGAAAGCTCTCAACTCAACTCAGCAAAGTTTGGAAAATTGGAAATATGGAACGGCAGATCAAGGGATGCTTAGATCTACATGTGGATGATGGGATGGAGGTGGTTATGGAGGTGGAGCTCGTGGTGGGGCTGCGAAATGCTTGGAGTGTACACCAGAGGTGGCAGCAGCAATCCCATCAGCTGACAGGCATCATAAAATAAAACTGAGCAGAGCACTGGAAGTGTAAAGTTTACTTGATTTCAGATGCATATGTGGACAGCTATAATTGTGCACACTAAGGACAAGCAGTTGTTGTATTATTTCTTAGTCCGTTTGGAGGATACGTGCATAGTTGCTGTCCTTGTAGTGTGGTCGGAGGGGGGATGCGGTGTACAAAGTAAAGTTATGCAGCTAGTTTTAACAGCAAGTGTTAACATTCTGTTTCCTTAATTTTTTTTTTTGGTGTTATCAATATGACATCAATAAACTATCAATAAACTGTGTATGCACAATTTATACTTTACACCTTGAACTCCTACTGTACTTCAGGAATGAGTAAGCCCAAGTGAAGTTTTCTTGTTGTGATTCTGTCCTGGTTGAAGGAAAGCCTCTTATCTTTGTAGGCTCCCTCATTTTACTCTCATCCCTCCATCCTTAGACAACACTGAGCAGCTTATTGAACACAGATGATGAATGGGTGCGGATTGACGGCAGATAGCAGGCTGCTGCTAATTGACACCGCTATATCGCTTAATCTCCCGCCTTAGCATTCCTCCTCCTTCTTTTTTTTCCTCCCTTTTTTCAGTATAGCAATCCATTATGGTTGAGATTAGTTGCTTTTTAGGAGCTGTGTGTCCCAGCACGATCTATTGTAATGAAATATTCTTCAGAGGAGACTGCTCAAGGGCTCTTGTTTGTTTTTTTGAAAGCATTGATTGTTGTTATGGAAGAGTCCTTAAAGCTTGTTTTCTGCCCAATGTACATAAATGTACAAAATTTCAAACCTTTTTGTTAAATAAAGCAGATGGAGGCTGATATACAAGTACCTTGACTTATGCTGAAGGAAGGAGTGTAGCTCTTTTGTTTGACATTTCCAAATATGTTCCTTTGCTAGTTTGGGTCAGCAAACCATTTGGGATCTAGATTATGTTAAAATACTTTGGACTTTACATTTTATACTGTTTTAGTTGACTATATATTCATATAGAGTAAGACAAAATATTATATATGTATTTAATTATACTCTAAATTTTCAATAAAATTCAGAATGCTGTTGACATAACGGTTAAACACATTATCGACAATAGGGCCAAAACAGCACTATAATGCACAGTCATTCTTGTTGACATTTCAATTCATCATATGTATTTTCAGTGCTTCCATTTGTCTGACATTACTGGAAGGTCTATAATATGTCCAAAATGTTTTGTTAGTTTGATACATGATTGTTTTAAGTGAGGATTGTTTTACAGATTACCACACAGTCATATTTGATTTGGATCATCAGGATGCTTCAGAGTTTTCAGTAGATTGATTTTAGTTAGAGTCTTAGTTAATGTAGAGGAACAATCAGATATACAGATTTGTGGTACCTGTAATATGTTTCCAGGTAGAATCAACTACAACATCTGGCATATTTGTGATGATTGTTGTTATTTGTTGTGGGACTGTGGACCTTTCAATGAAGACCAATGCAGTCCCATGTGCTTTTCCAACTGCTCTTGTCCATTACCATCACAGCTGAAACCTCCCATTACAATATGACAATATTACCAGCTACATCACTAATGGCATGGCTGAGCTCCTTTTGTATACTGTTTTGCCCTGGGTTGGCATAGACAGAAAACACATGTACCTAAACAGGGTTTTTTTATGTTGACATAAACAATCTCCAGTGGGCTAGCTGAACTTTTCAGTGTCAACTGCAACCTGGTCTTCTTTGGAATACGAACATAATTCCGTAAGGAAATCTTGTAGAAATGTGGTCATGTCTATGACACTTGAAGTTAGAACATCTGTATCTGTGCTCACTCAGCCCCCCAACCAAAACAGAACCATTTTATCAAGCATATTAAAAAAAAACAAAAAACTTTATTTTAAGATTACATGTGTCTTTTATACAAATAATTTGCATAGCAATGTTAATAATTAAACTGTACAATGTATGAACACACGCATACTCCAGCCAAAGATACATGGTAACCTTCAAGGTGATCTGTGCATAATACGCAAGTAAGTATTTACCAACACACTTCAAATCCTGTACTACACACACACACATATACCACACACAAAAACAGGGGGCTTACAAACTAAGTGTTTTTTTTTATTCTTTAAAAAGTTATAAAATAAATGCCAATGTAGCACTAAAAAAAAAGAAAAAAAAAGGTATTAAATATTTAACATAAACAAATGCCACATTAAAAAACTGCTTTACTAATTAGTCTCATCATAATACGGTATAAAAGACAGACTAGACAACACAAATATTAAATATATTAACATTTTATATAGACTTTGTTTGAA
>JAMQGT020014333.1:0-71108 GCA_024447675.2 Pterophyllum scalare
TATGCCCTATTGGCTTCGTTCAGTTACGTATTGCTAAAGTCCTGACCTGAATCCTTGTGATGTTGTTGTGGTATGACCTTAAAAAGGCCGTTCATGCTGGAAAACCCTCTAATGTAACTGAATTAGGAACAATTCTGCAAAGATGAGTGGCGCCTAAATTCCTCAGAACGCTGTAAAAGCCTGCGATTGCAAGTTATCGCAAACACTTGGTTGCAGTTGTTGCTGCTAAGGGTGGCCCGACCCAGTTATTAGGTTTAGGGGGCAATCACTTTTTCACACAGGGCCATGATGGTTTGGATTTTTTTCACCTTTAATAATAAACACCTTCATTTACAAATTGCATTTTGTGTTTTTTACTTGTGTTGTCCTTGACTATTGTTTAAATTGGTTTGATGTTACGAAACATTTAAGTGTGACAAACATGCAAAAAAACAGGAAATGAGGAAGGGAGCAAACACTTTTTCACACCACTGTACTTTAATGCTTTGCTGGCCATAATGATGATCCTTTTGCCTCCCGTCTCAGCAGTCCAGTGCAGCGGGTCCATCCACCGCCTCTCCTCAATCAATGAAGGAATCCAAGGAAAACTCATCAATGACGGGCCAGGCAATTCTGGACCATATCAAGCCATGCTGGTACTGGGACAAGAAGGATTTAGCCCACACACCCTCTCAATCTGAGGGTCTGGACCCTGGCACAGAGGCCCGGTATCGCAGAGAGGGCGCTCGCTTCATATTTGATGTCGGGACCCGACTTGGCCTGTATCCTTGATTGATTTATTGATGCAGCTACTAGAGAAAGGGTTGGAACATTAATCAGTGCCCCATGCTTCAGTTTTTCCCTGATGAAGTATGATAAAAGACAGACATTAAAGAAATGACACATCTGAAAGGCTTTTTGTCCTTCTGTTAAACTTTCTCAAAGGAATTAACCTTTATATGAATGTGAACATATTTACAGGTGATGAGTTGTAATAATTGTGGCACCATCTTTAAAATAAAACACTCTTTTTATTTTTTTTTTAGAATTTACACTTTAAAGCTCACATTTTTCAAATAAGCATTAATAGTCTCTGTGAATCCTTGACCAGCATTCAGACACTATGACACACTGGCAACGGGCATCATATATTTCCACCGCTTCTACATGTTTCACTCCTTCAAGCAGTTTCCCAGATATGTAAGTGTAGTTGACAGTTATCCTGATTTGTTTCAGTCCTGGGAGTGCACCAAATGTGTGCAAGTAATGTTGTGATTTGTGTCTCAACAGGTGACGGGGGCTTGCTGTCTTTTCCTGGCTGGTAAAGTAGAGGAAACCCCAAAGAAGTGCAAAGACATCATTAAAACGAGCCGCAGCCTCCTGAATGATGTGCAGTTTGCCCAATTTGGAGATGATCCCAAGGTGCAATTGTTTGTATTTTTTTTTTGTCTTTAGAGGTTTTCCCTTGTGATAATGGAAGCAGAATGCGTGGGGATAAATGTTTAAGACAGCCTGCACATGAGATTTATCGTGTAGTGTGTTTGAAAGTGGTCATAGTCAGACTACAATAATGATAAGGTCACAAAAATTTGGAAAAATGAGGCCCCGATAAAACTAAAGGCACAAATTAAGTTTTCACAAAACTAAAAAGATGGTTCTTTATTTTCTTAGTGATCAGAGCCTTTATTCACCTCAGCTGCAAAGGCAACATGCATGTAATTGAAGCAGGTTTGTACTGCAGACAGGCTTTCATCCCTCGCTTTTATAAGAATAAGTGGCCAGGTTCACTTGTATACAAAGCTTTACTCAGATACGTTTACATTTCTTTTAGCTTTAAGCTACTGTATTACACTTATTATACTGCAATAATAATGCGATGACTCATTCAAGATCGTCAAAGAAACTTTTTTCCCTCTTAAGTAACAAACAGAAAATCTCTCAACACAGGTTTTTCTGTCCTGACACAGAGAGACAATAAAACTAGACATGAACAAGCAAGTTTTAAATGTACTGGACTATCATTATTTTACATTCAGAACAATTTGGTCAATTTACATCTTTGCTGCTGAAATCAGAACTCCCTCTAAACATTCATGTAACCCAGTGGGGTTTTGTGCCTACCAGTTGTTGAGCTAAAATATCTAAAGAGTACCTGTGTTGATGATGTCATAAAATGGCCTCTTTTTCAGGGGTGGGCAACTCCAGGCCTCGAGGACTGGTGTCCTGCAGGTTTTAGATGTGTCCCTGATCCAACACACCCGAATCACATATAGAAGTCATTAGCAGGACTCTGGAGAACTTGACTGCATACTGAGGAGGTAATTCATCCATTTGATTCAGGTGTGTTGGATCAGGGCCACATCTAAAACCTGCAGGACACCGGCCCTCGAGGCCTGGAGTTGCCCACCCCTGCTCTGTGTTCATTTGACCGTATAGGGCTTTTATGGAGAATCATTTGCAGGCATGTCAGATCAATAGTATTTGGATATCATAGTTTTATTTGTGAGCCACGATCAGTGACCCGGCCTTTGTCACTGGCTTCAGAACTGCACTTTAGGTTATTTCTTACTCAACATGTGATCTAGTAGTGAGTTTTTACAGTGAGGGAAATAATTATTTGATCCTCCCCTGAATGTGTGAGTTTGTTCACTTACATAGAAATGAACAGTCTCTAACTTTTACAGTAGTTTCATTTTAATGGAGAGAAACAAAATATCAATCAAAAATCTAGAAAAAAAGACGATGTAAAAGTTAGCAAAAGCAAAGCATGACTTAGTATTTGGTGGAGAAGCTTTTGTGGGCAAGCACAGCAGTAAGATGTTTCTTGTAGTTGGTCACACATCTCAGGAGCAGTTTTTACAGAAACACTAAATCCTTTATGTTTCTTGACTGCCACTTGACGACTCAAAGCTACAGCTTCCTTCACAGATTTTCTATAAAACAGATCTGGAATCTGGATAGGCCACTCCATTACCTTAATGTGCTTCTTCTTTAGCCACTCCTTTGTTGCCTTGGCAGTATGCCTTGTCATTATGCCTACAATAGCAATCCATTACGGTGTGTGGCCAGTGTGTTACCAATGGTGTTCTTGGTGTCCCAACTGCCTTCTGATAATTAACAAGCTGATCCACCGCCTTTCTCATGGTTACCCTAACCCATTAATGGGTTTAGATCGGGAATATCTGTAACTGAGTGATTGGGATCTCTGTGGGGGCCAGAATTCTGGCTGGGTTGTAGGGGATGAAATCAATGTATAACTTTTATTTAATATGTTTCTTCTGGATCTTTGGCTGAAATTCTGTCTGTGCCTTAAAATGAAACTACCATTAAAAAAATAGACTGTTTATTTCTTTGTGACCAAACATACATATTCAGGAGGTCAGGGGATCAAATAATTATTTCCCTCACTATATGTTTCTAAAATAGGCAGTAGTTGCAGCATCTACAGCATCTTATGGAAATGGTCTCCTCATCTATTAGTGAATAGGTTCAGAAGAACAATACCCCTACACAGTGAGACACAGTGAGTAACCCTTTAATTATCTTACTTGCTTTAACAGGAAGAGGTGATGGTGTTGGAGAGAATTTTGCTCCAAACTATCAAGTTTGACCTGCAGGTGGAGCACCCCTACATGTTCCTGTTGCGCTATGTCAAGCAGCTCAAAGGTGAGATAAAAGCATGCCTTCATCTCAACACAGTCTGATTAATGATGGTACTATGGAGCAGTAAAGCACAAACTCTGATATTTCTTCGTCTTACAGGGGAGAAGAATAAAGTCTGCAAGGTGCTGCAAATGGCTTGGACCTTTGTCAATGACAGGTGAGTATTTTGTGCATTTTTAGTGCAACGGATTTTACAGTCTGGTAAGTTCTCATGTTTAAGGAATCAATTATATGGTGTCATCACAGTGAGGGTTACAGATGATCTGGCACATCCTGATTCAAATGTTGTCATCTCTCTCTCTCTGCTCATCATTTTGTTTGAGCTAACAAAACGGCAAGAAGCATTTTTCCTCCTACCTGACAAAATTCTAAAAACGACATATGTTTTCTTTGCAGCCTGTGCACCATGCTGTCTCTGCAGTGGGAGCCAGAGATCATCGCGGTCGCCGTCATGTACCTGGCTGGCCGCCTGTGCAAGTTCGACATCCAGGAATGGACCGCCAAGCAGTCTTCACGCCGCTGGTGGGAGCAGTTTGTCCAGGATGTTCCAGTGGAGCTGCTTGAAGGTACTCGGCATAAAGACATCACACTTCACACCTCTGCTGTATTTGTTCTTCTCACGTGTCGTAACCAAAACATGTCTTTGCTTTCCAGACATTTGTCACCAGATCCTGGATCTGTACTCCCAGGGAAACAAGCCAATCCCTCAGCAGATACAGGAGAAGGAGCGGGCACCTGCTACTCCGACCTCTGCTCCTCCAGTTCCACAGGGACAACCTCCAGCCACTAACCCTCCTCCCCCACCACCAAAGAAGACGTCTCCTCAGGGTGGTAGCCCAGCACGTCAGCTTAAACGCTCACATGTGAGGATACGGTTGAACTGCACTCTTACTGGTGATAAGCAGCTGGTTGCGCATTGTGTTTAACAACTTTGTTATTTATTTATTTATTTTTTGCAGACATCCCCCAAAGATGAACCAAAGGCTCCAGGTAATATGTTTATTAATGGCAAGCACAAAAATGTTGGATTTTGAAACTCTTGAAATCTGATTTAAAATAAGCTGAAATATCTCCAAGAAAACCAACAAATTAATGTTAACATCAGTTTAGAGACAATAGAGTTTCCTGGCAGGGTTGATTATCCAGGCATACAGAAACATTACTTCAAACAGTTACTGTTTTTTAAAACAAAAGCTTATGTTTAATTTACAGAACAAGTTGGATCAAAAATTCCTAGACTGGAGAGCCCCATGCCACCGCTGCCCACAACCCAACCTCCCCCAGGTAAGCGTGACTAACTCTGTATCTGGCGTCATCTGCCTTCTTTTCGCTGTTCAATTTGTGAAGAAGTTGGAATGATTTAGAGCAGGGTTAGAATGTTGGTACTTGCTGGCCTCCCCTTAATACGCTGCCGTTTGCGTGCGCCACAATAATAACCCGTAATAAGCAGCCAGGACCCCCTGCCTGCAACTCAAGCTTAGAAAGCAACCCAAAGTCGTTAGTCCTCTCAGTCTGCTTACATAACCACAACTCGTCTGGACATTGTTTCCCAATGCATGCATACCCCTAACCTACCCCAGACCAATCTGATTAGTGCTTGAGCCTCATAATGAGACCTCCTATGTGGCTGAAGCCTGGTAGTCTTGGTTTGCCCATGTGCTCGCTGTCTGAGAATGGAGAGCTTATTTTAGAGCTTTGCAGGAGCAGTCTCAGGGAAGGTGATATTTTTGTTTTTAACAAGCTGTTTCTTTTTGCTGTGTCCTCTCACTCTAGCCCCTCCCACAGAAGCAGAACCAGGAAGTGAAACAGCTCCTCCTCCCCCACAGGCTCCACCTCCACACCAACCTCCTCCATTACCCCACCGCCCTCCTCCACCTCCACCTTCCAACTACTTGATGTCCACCACCAGCTCCTATATGTCTGGAGAAGGTTACCAGAGCCTACAGTCCATGATGAAGACTGAGGCTCCCTCCTACTCCATGCCGCCCAACTACGTACCCCCAATGTATCACGTTTATCCACCACCTGCAGCACCTCCTCCTGGCCCGCCGCCACCTCCCTCCACCTACCCACCACCCAACTTGCCACCAAGCTACCCACCGCCGGTCTACAACAGCTACCCTCCGCCACCACCTCCACGCATGCCGCCAGGCCACGTACCCCCTCCAGGAATGGCCCTTCCACCCACTGGGTACCCCCCTCCACCTCCGGTGCCCCCAGGACAGTCACAGGTGCCCTTGCCCCCTCCACCTGGTATGCCTTTGAACCGTGGTGGGTGGATGAGATGAGAATGTGATAAGTCTGTGAACTGAGGTCATGCAGAGCCACAACTGGGGAAACTGAAAACAGCCAGGAGCTTTTTACTCTGGTGCGAAACACAAAAAAGGGGAGCTGGTTCATGACTCATACAACATCTGACAGGGTTGTGAATTAAACCCTAAAGGTAAATGGACTTCAAAGATAAAGTGAAGTCTGGACAGTATTGAGTTTTCAAGTGAAGAATCTTGAAATATTAATGAATATGTACAGGATAGGTAATTAAAGTGCCCAGTTGCAGGAACTTATAATAAACACTGTGCAGTCGTTTTTCTTTTTCTGGGAATGTTTCAGGAAATATTAGATTTTTTTTCTATTGTAAAAAAATGCTCTCTCACTAACCGTGGGGTGGTGACATGCTCCATTTTCTTTCAACCTTTGAGTGGATCTAAGGTTGGGTCTTTATTCTTTCACCCTTATTGGTTTTCCTGAACACACCCCTTCAATCTGTTCTCTCCGCATTCCCATCGTTTTGCTGACTGTAATAAAATCTTAAGGTGGTTGAATATGCAGTGGTCAGACCTATAAAGGACAGTCACGTTGAAAGACTTGAACAGAAACATGCTGTATAATTTTTGTGGTTTAAGCATCATGGATTTTTTTTATTACATTTTACTCTGATAACACTGAGGTTGTGTTTCATGTCACCATCCATTTTGCTAACTGCTTCTGCACCCAGAGTAGTAGATATTAAAACAAAATAATTTCTCATTCACGGTTTTGCTTTTGCTGATGTCACTGCCTCTCCATTGAGCCACCCCAGAGTGGGTACTTTCTCCCTCCTGCTCCTTCTGTTTCTCTAATATGAAGTCTATTTTTCATTAGTGATGTAGTAAGTCACAAGAAAGTGAATTCTGTTCATCTGGCTTTTACTATGTTAAGTTTTTAAAAATGGTGTTTGCAGTGGTTCTTTTGGGAGTTATGCAGACTCAAAGACCACCCAAGGGGGCAGAAAGAAGTACTTTCTCTGGGGTAGGTACCTCTGAGTGGCCCTAAAGGAAAGCTTCCTGCAGCGGGAACACCCGTAGTGTGCAGACCACCTTAAAATGATACACTGCCTTTTAGGTGAGAGGAAGGTTACACTCTGGACAGGTCATCAGTACACTGACAGACAGCTTTCCTTACAACACCTACCAACGAGTTTGAATCGGAGTAAATCTGAGCTCTCAGAGAAAAGTAACAGACACAGGAAGAATAAGCACTTTGACTGCACTGTGGTTATTAGTGCCAGACGGGCTGGTCTGAGGATTTCAGAAACCGCTCATCTGCTGGGATTTTCCCACACAGCCATCTCTAGAGTTTACAGATCATGGTCCAAAAAAAAAAAAAAGCAACAGTTTGCTGGGTGAAGTCAGAGGAGAATGGCCTGACTGACTACTTTGAGTGGGTAGAGAGGCAACACTAACTCAAATAACCACTCATTACAACCACGGTACACTGTTGGGCATCTCTGAACGTACAACACATTGAACCGGCAGTGCAGCAGACAACCGAACCATCCCTTTATGACCAGTGTGACCACCCAGGATAACGCACTACGTCTCAAAACTGAAATCTTCTCAAACTGGTTTCTTGAACATGACGGTGAGTTCACTGCACTCAAAAACGGCCTCCGCAGTCACCAGATTTGAGTCCAATAGAGCACCTTTGAGATGTGGTGGAACAGGAGATTCATATCATGGTCGACCTACAAAGCTGCAGCAACTGTGTGATGTTATCTCACCAATATGGATCAAAATCTCTGGGGAATGTTTTCAGCATCTGTTGAATCTATGCCACCCAGAATTAAGGCAGTTCCGAAGGCAGAAGGGGGTCCAACCAGCTACTAGGAGTACTATACCTAATAAAGTGGCCAGTGAGTTCCTTGTTTTTTGGTTCCACCACTGTTCTACCATCAGAGGGCAGTCTATCTCATTTAGTTTAAATAAAAAAGAAAAGCATGCACCCTTCTTCAAATAAAGACAGCACTTCACAGCGTAATTAAGCAAGTTGTTTATTTTCTTCCAAATCTTTCTAAAAGTGGCCTATTTCATGGTTTTGTTTTCACCTGCCAAATATTCATCTTACTGGTGAATTTCAGGAAAAGAAGTTCCAGTCATGCTAGGTACTACAGGAATAGACATTTACACTGTAGGTTCTAGGTTTCTGCACTATGGATTTAGCATATAGGCAAAAAAAAAGTAGTAAACACTACAGATGTTTATTTTTTTTTGTTTTTTCCTTTTTTTTTTAAATAGACAGTTGGGTTCCAAATTAAAACAATGACAAAAACAATGTGGCACAGTTTCAAATCAAATGCCATATATAAAGTATTCAAAATTGTATCATGGCTTCAAATCGGTTCCTAGAAAAAAGGACACTTTTAAAAATCAGACTTTGATTATTATTAATTTTTTTTAACCCTTTAATTG
This sequence comes from Pterophyllum scalare, assembly GCA_024447675.2. Classification (NCBI taxonomy): domain Eukaryota; kingdom Metazoa; phylum Chordata; class Actinopteri; order Cichliformes; family Cichlidae; genus Pterophyllum; species Pterophyllum scalare. The sequence goes on from JAMQGT020014333.1 coordinate 8,370, forward strand.
AGAGTACCGAGGTGCACAAACAAGTAGCCTCAGAAATGTTCTAATTTGGAACAAATAACACTGAGACGGAGAGCCTGAGCTGTCGGTCACTCTGCAAACTCCTCGGATCACTTTATACATGAAATAAAATCGGAGAAGTTTAAAATGTGACCGTGCTAGTTACCAACTGCGCTTCCATCTCTATCTTACTATGTTACACCTGCCAATAAATACACTGACAAACAGTATTTGTTCATTCTGACATCAAGAAATACTCATTTTTAAATGTTAGTGTTTTATGGTATGGAGACATCAAAGGGAAGACTTACTTCATAATCTAAGAAAAAATAAAGAGATTCAGCTTCAAAGAGAACATGCACTGCATAAACACACCTGCTGAATCCATGATGAGAGGAAAGGTCTAGTATCTAAGTGATCCCCCCATCGTAAGAGATATATGATTCAGAGCAGATCAAACTGAGCGGGGAGGTTTAGTGTTTCACCTTGATCCAACAAGGCTTGTTTTGGATGGACTCAGAATATGTCTTCAGCAGCCTTCAATTGGGTTGTAACCAGGGGTCAATGGCCAAAAGAGGATTCACAGGCAGATGCTACAGCTCAGAGAGAGCCATTCAGTCTCCTCCCACACACACACACACACACACACACACACACGCACGCACACGCGCGCGCGCACACACACACACACACACACACACACAGATGGGGCAAAGGTAAAGCTGTAGCCCTCCCAACCTGAGAAAATGATTGTCGAGCATGCACACAGCATACAATTTTAGCTTGTTTCACAAAAGTAAGAAAATTGATCTGTCCATTAAACAGACTGAGACAGCAGATTCAGAATGGCCAGGATACATTTTAACAAAGGTTACAGAGAGAAGGAGTAAGAGCAATCCATCTGGAAAAGAATAATAATAATAATAATTATTATAATAACAACAATAATAAAAAAGTTTATTACCAAAAGCAAACCCTGTTTAAGGTCTGGCTATATGTGTGTGTGTGTGTGTGTGTGTGCGTTTTAAAACTCAATTATTGATCACATGGCCGCGCTAGAATACAAAATAAAGTAAAATCAACAGTAACAATGAAGTAGTGTTATGGTTTTATACATAATATACACGAGTTAACAGTGATCTCTAGACTTTATTATCCATAGACTTGTCTTATGAGCAAAAGGCGCTAGGTCACAGTGGGTTTCACGTAGCTATAACATTATAGAACGCTAATGCTAGTTATACTCATTGACCACTGGAGGATACATGTGACAGGAGCTTTATGGGGGGGGGGAGTCTCTATAGAAGCTACTATTAAAACTCATCTGAAGGAAGTGCCTCATTGTTGCTGACTTCTAACCCCCCTGTGCTTGAAACCACATCTTATTCCTAGCTTATTACAGCACAGCTAGGCTCTAAAAGTACTAAAAAGCAGGGTGTGTTTGTAGTTGTTTACAGAGAGAGATCTTTGTGCATCTGAAAACCTCCGAACCAAAAGCAGAAAAGCGGTGAATCGGTGACACTAGCTGCCGGTTGTCAACAAAAGCTCAGAGACTGAAAAACGTATACACGCAAAGCTGTCCACGTGAACAACAGACTAACAGGTCCATTCTGTAGCCAGTCTCAAGAGAGTGTTTGTCGGAGGAATGCTGGGTGCTGTCGGCAGGAGGGAGCATGGCAATGAGAGGTCATGTAGGCGCAGGTAAGAAGGTGGTGTTTCAGGTGAGTGTGGATCCTGACATCTCTCGCCCTTTCTGTGGTTGAAATGCTACAGCGGGCCTTTGAACTGATTCCCAGAGAGGTGCTGTCTGATGGACAGCTTTGATCCTGCTGCATCACCCAGTTTTCTCCACACCACCTGCAAAACAGAAGAGTAGTTGAGAGCGGAAGAGGAACAGCGAGACATGCAGAAGAAGAGAGACAGGCAGAGGCAGAGGCTGGGAAAAAAAAAAGACTTTCTTCTTCAAGAGTGAAGACTTCAAATGTCCACAGTTTGACTTTGAGCTGGGAAGACTGCACGCGTGCCCGCGCACACACACGAGCTACAGTAGAGTGACAGTACTGTGCAAAAGTCTCGAGCCACCCCGCATTTCTTTATATTTTGCTTTCAAGGAGCCAGATTTTCATGCTATTTTTTCAAAGCAGTCTTGAGCAATCGCTCTCCAGGGTTTCTGAAGGTCTTTCAAAGTTTTTCTTTGGACTCACCCTTCTGTTGATGCATCTGCTGTACACTGAAGCCTCATCAGAAATGGCCTCAGCCTATTTTCCCCTCACCAGGGAGAAAAGGCTGAGGTATAACAAATGATAGAAATAGGTCTAATAGAGTGATGAAACCAAATTTGCAATTTTTGGTGCAAATCGTTATCAATATGTACAGGTGAGGTCAGGAGAGAAGTACAACACTGAGCGTCTACAGCCATCTGTGAAACAGTGGAGGCTCTCTCATGGTTTGGGGTTTTGATCCACCATGCAACACCGTCTGGAAAGTGTCATTTTTCAGCATGACAATGAAAGCATACCTGGACAGAAAAAAACACACATTGGATGGAGTCATGGACTGGCCTCCCCAGAGCACAGACCTCAACATCATCAAAGCAGTGTGGGAGCATCATGATCATGATGGACAAAAGGCAGCCAACATCCAAAGAAGAGCTTTGAATGTCCTTCACAAAGCCTGGAGAACGGTTCCTGAGACAACTTAAAGAAATGATCTGCAGGCCTGAGTTGAATAAAGGTGGTCATACCAGATATTTACTTTTAAGCTGGTTGGAATTGTACAAACTCTGTTTTCCCCTTATTTACTGTATTTCCGCGTATGTTTGCACATTTCAATAAATCACTTTTCTTAGCAAAGTATAAAGAGAGGAAGGGTGGCTCAAGAGTTTTGCACAATACTGTATCCGCCTCTGTCCCCTCTCCAGTGCTGACCCCCCCCCCCCGGGAACCCAGTGATATTACAGAGGTAGCATTGTAGTGCTTCCCCATTCCTGGCCTGTCGCATACCTCTGCAGGGCCCAGATAACCCGACTCTCGTACCCTCTCTAATCAGCGGGCCTTTTATCCCGGACAAGGCCTTTTCAACACAGACAGAGGAAGATGCGGGGAAACGAGAGGCGGAAGAATAGAGGGGTGCTATCAGGAGGGAGAGGGTGCTCTTTTCCCTGCCGCTCCAATTTAATTGCTTTGACAGCTCAACTATGAGCCTCTATACTTTGGGCTTTCAGTTTGGAGTTGGCTTTGGAGTCGGGGGGGGGGGTGACAAAAACAGAGGCGAGGGGATAGATAGATGGAAAGAAAGAGGGAGCGCTGCTGTGTCATTCTGAACCAAATGAGTCTAAATGAGTTCCTGATTAGCAAAAGAGGCTCAAAACTGACCTGATTTGCATCTAGCAGAATGAACTAAAAAGAAAATCTAATGAACAGACTGAATTTACAGCTATAACATTTCTCTGAATTTCACACTGATGGCGTGCATACAGTGCTGAAAAGCTTTTACATTTAATTGCATTCCCACTGCATCAGTGATAAAACTGTGGTATGATTAGCTAAGTGGTTCTGCTGTGATGACAACTGACCTTGCAGGTTGTAATGGTGTTCAGGTGATGGCACACTCACCTATTCCCCCCACTTTAAAGATCTCCAATATTTATGACAACATGCAGACAACTAGAATAAAGATGGGGATAGTAGAAGGGGTCTATCTGTGGGAGCAGGAGGTGCACTTACATTGCACATCTCTCGCACAATGGCCTTCTCTTTCTCACTGAGATCGTCCTCGTAGTCCTCAGGAACCTGCTTGTCCAAGTTCTCGTGGACCTCCAGCACCTGATGGCAGACATAGGGTTGGACATGTGTCATCTTTCCCCATGGATATTGTAGCTACACAACAACATCGAGCAACGCTGTTGTTATCTTCTAACCCAATTGCCTCCAATTCTTGTTTGTTTTTTGCAACACACCCGGCCTGACCGCGTTGAACATGGTTAAGCACATTCATTTTTTCATGATGGGCTAAGAAACATTTGCAGGTGCAGTCAATTCCAAATAATGTTTCAGTTTTGTTTTACTGTCTGAAGCTGTTTAGTTTACCAACTATGATACCCTACAATAATTGATTTTACTACCTTCATGGCATGAACCACAGCCTCTGGCTTTTGGACGCAGGACAGATAGCCCGTGGCTGGAGAGGACTCGCTGGTTGGTAGACGGCCGGTACCCTGAGGGGACAAAGAAGAAAAATAACAACATGAAGGTTTTGTGACATTTCTTTTGCGCTACACGGCAACCGCAAAGACATCAGGGAGCGGGTGAACTGTGGCAAAGGTTAAGAGCCAGGTGTAAACCCGCAACAGCTGGGAATCTTGCACTGCAGCCTGCATGTCATCACATCTGCAGAGAGCTCTTCATTTGAGCCAAGTTACCAACAAGATAAGCCCCAGTCCTCCTATCAGTGGGCAGTGGGAGGATTCCTTTACTGCAGCACTGAAAATGTAATCCCCTCCATATCAGCTCAAATCACCACTCCTCCACTTGTGTTTCTCTTCCCTTTTTTGTATTCCACTCCCTCCTCTGGTTTGCTACCTGCACAGTGTGATTTAACCTGGTGTGATGGGAGCAGCCAGCCCGGAAGGGAACCGGGTGGGGGGGGGGTTGCTTGACTCATCACACCCCCTGGTTAGTTCCAGACAGTGGCTCTCTGTTTGAGAGGACACAGAGATCTCTGGGAGACACAATAGTCCTATTCACTGTAACCTGGCATCGGGGTCCTGCATTAGACACAGCTCCCTGGCTCTGTTAGCCCGGGTTAAATTCTCTCCTCACTGGTGATGCGCTTGTCAGCTCCCTCCGTGCCCGCTGGCCCCGTTTGGGTGCCAGAATGATCCCACATAACCCGATAGCACAGAGATAAAATAATAATCCCACTGCAGCCAAGAGGACTGATTTGTGGAAACTGCCCAGCAGTCCATTCATAACACACCATCCACATGAAGCATTGATTTACTTTGCTGGTCCAGAGGGGTTTTGGCCAGACACCCGCTAACCCGACAACCATTAAAACCAATAAGAAATTTATTTTTTTTTAAACTTTGGATAGTAAAAGGCCGATATGGCAGATTTAGGAGTTAGGGAAAAGAAGAGCTTAGTGTTTTTGTTTTTTGTTTTTTCTATTAAGCATAAGTTGATGTTATCCTCACACAGGCTGAGAACCAGTCAACAAACAGCATTATAGTCACAAGCTTTGACATGAGAAAAATGAAAGTGAATGAGAATGACTGAATTTTGCCAATGCTTGAATTGTTATTGGACTTCGTGAACACAGTGTCACGGTGCGCCTTGTGAAACAATACATTCATGCCAAGGACTTGATGACTTACAGTACTCTAAGGTTTGGACTGCTTTGATACTTGGAATCCAGTGCAGACGACAGTCCAAGCCCCTTTTTGATATTCTTCACTGCCCTTATGCACATATTTAGTATATTAAATTTATTCCCCTTTTTGGTCTGTGTGGAGTCCGAGGTTTCTGTTTAAAACCACAACGTTCTGATCAAAGAACAGCTAAACAACACAGCAAATTTAACCAGACAGCCGAGGAAAACATTTTGTTTAGCATTCCACGGACACCGTTCAGTTCATTTATTACTCAGCACTGCTTGCAACTTCTCCTCTCTAATATTTGACATAAAAAAAATTTTAAAAAAACGTTTGCAGAACTTTGTATGTGTAAAAACACAGAAAAACATGCAAAACACAAATGAATTTGCTTTAAAATAGAGTTGGAGTAATGTTTAGGATAACTATTTATGATATCCAGTTATTAGTAAATGCATCACCAAGGCCATTTCCATATTTACAGAAAATTATAAATTAGAACCCCTTTATATTTTCCATTGAGTTAAGTGTGTTTCTCATTTAACCTCACACCAACAAAATGTGAAGGCTTAATTGTCCACACAGCTCTTTAGCAGTGGACTTTGCCGCCAACTAAAAGTACGAATATATAAATCACTGTCACAGCTTTTATGATGTTCTCTTCTATTGGCTTACAGCTATATTTGAAATATGCAAACATTTGCCAAGAGCTTTGCGGTGAAGAAAAGGATGTGGACACAGCTAGCTCCAGGAAGTGTTTACTGCTCATATGACTGCACATTTAGGGAAGACTTCCCTGCATAATCAGGCCTGATTTAGCCTTTCAGCAGGAGGCAGGATCAATAGTCGGAAGTTTAAACATAAGTAAATGAGCGCAGACGGCTGAGTGTCTGTGAGAATCACCCAAGACTGGCCGCTTCCTTTCTCCACCCATCGTTTCTTCTCACTCCTCATCTTCTGACAATCTTCATGCATGCTCACCGACCTGAGACTATGAGTAAGGCAGACAGACTAGGTACACACAACTAAGAGTTCACTTCACTGAAGTCATTCTGAAGTCCCACATCTCATCTTTTTTTTTTTTTTTACACCTTTTCTCTGATCCCTACACAACACTGTTTGATACCACTGTCAGATCTGTGAGGGGCCTTATTCACGCCACGGATCGACACTATGACCTTATTTGATATAAAACCGCCCTGTAAATGTGGGGAAACTACAATTCACAATTTACCCTTCCGGGACAGACTTTTTTTGGGGGGGGGGAGTTTGGTGTCGAAGTTCTTGGATATTATGGAATCACATGAACTTCCAGAAGGAGGTGTGGAAGCTTTAGTCTTCTGAGTAGTAGCATAGCCCAAATCTGACCTTCCTTAATTGCCAAGCCTCTTCTTCCCAGACATTGGCAGTGGCAGGGGTGGAGGTGGAGTGTAGAGGATTATTACTTTCATAGTGGGATTCGGTTCAAACAAGCTCCAGGGAGAGGGAAAAAGGAGGGAGAGGATAAGGGAGGACAAGACGGGAAGGCTGACTATGCTAAATTTTCTATCCTTGTCTGTCCCTCAGTTTTTCTCCTGTGTAAAAAAGACTCTGTCTCATCCCCTTTATGCCCCATTTCCTTTCATTCCTTTTCTTCTCCCCGCTTTTGTCCTGTGTGTACTCTTCCTGTCACGTGTACAAAAGAGTGAGGCCGCATGTGGAGGTTTAATTGGAGAGTGAGAAGTAAACTGAATTAAGGCTGACTTGACTTGATTTCGCCGTGGAGGCACTGGCACAGCGCTCCCTGCAATTAAGCATGTGCATGTCTGCGTGCAATTAAGCCCCGTCTCTTTATGTAACCACATCTGTATAAGCAGTGTCACAGCGGTCATCGATCGTTATGACTGTTGTTTGAGTGGTTAGTGTGAGACTTTGGTATAGGTGGTTACCCTTCTCCATATATGTGTGTTTGTGTACATGTGTGTCAGTCTCCTGATTACTGACCATGTGCATGGCTTCCTGGCGCTGGGGCAGTGAGGACAGCTGGGACTCTGAGTGGTACAGAGTCATTCCCTTCCTCAGGGCACGGAGGTCACCTGGGTTACACTGCTGGGTACAAACGGTCACAAAACAAACACCAAGGGGAAAAAAAAAAGAAATGTAAGATTTGATTTACCTAAAAGTCCCCAAAGAGTGGCTTCACTGCATGCTAGCAAATCAAAGTTAATAATCCAAGACAAAGCACAAACACACAGGTAGGAAGTCCTGTCATTTTTAATCACTCCCAGGCACTCATTTGACTTTAATATTCATTTTTGGCAATCACTGTATTTGTCTCTATGAGTGATCTTTTTACCACAGCATCTGGAGTACTCTAGAGTGTATTATCAGTATTTTAAATACTGGCACCTTCCCCTCAACGTCACTCTCACACCATTGCACTTGTGACTCGCTTCATGTACAGCAATCCACAGAGTGCGGATGCCTTCATCACAGTTCCTTACGTAGGGACAGCATGCCTAATATTTGTCCTCATTAGCAGCCAAAGACCACTGGTTCCTGGGGGGCAGTTACCAGCCTAGTTTCCCTCTGTAGGCAGGAACACAGCAAACACCACTGTTCCTTGTGACATTTCTCGTGTCGCACACAAGTGTTCCCCCTGTGCGAGGCGCGGCGTGTGAACGCACGTGACGCCTGGGAGCACTCGGCTATAAATAACCCTATGAGCTGTGGGTGTGGGTCTGTAAACGCATGGACATTGTGCTGTGTCGTCTGCCTGCGTGTAACACACTCAGGTGTACACTCACATACAGCGTGCACACACAAAGCCACAATCAGCATTCCCCTTGTATTCCCTGTCCTTTGATATCCCCGCTCCTCTTCTCTCCTCCAACTCAGTATCCTGTTAGTGTTCCTCTAACCTTTTCCAGTCCTCCCCCTGGCACTTCTTGATCCATCCTTTGGGTTTCCATATTCATGCCCTCACTCCTGCACCTTTTCTGACATCTCTATAAACTGTGTGTCTGATAACCTTAAATGTCAAATCAGGAGGCGTGACTTTACCCCTTCGGTCACCACGTGCACAATTGTGTACATCACTTTCTAGAGTTATTTACTGTACTGTAATATTCATTTTCTGACATCTCCTACCTAAAAAGATTATGTAGACTGAAAATTCCCGTTTCACGACCGAAGGGGATAAGCACATATTTGACCAGCTGGAAAAGAAGGCTTGCTGGGAACAATAAGAGTTTTAAATCGCCATTAAGGACCTTCCCCTGAGTCTAGCTTTTATAAACCATCACACATCTCCAACTTTACTTTCCACCCTGAGATGACCTTGACCGCTGAGACCAGCAAAGCTATTTGTTTGCCAGACAGCTGAGGACAGTTGGCTCTCTGCAGTCTTCCTGGCTAAAATTCAGGGCCCTCCATCTTATCCATCCATCACAATGTTCTTGGTGCTGACGGGAAGATGCTGTGGACGTCTTGCATCGCTTCCTGTGTGAGTTATGAGGGGCAGGGGTGATGTAGGTAGGACAGCAGCATGCTCCTCGAGAGCTGTGATTTAATTAAATGCAGGATAGAAACAGTTTAATCCGAGTAAACTGTGGTAGACTGAAATAAGAGTCTTAACACAGTTACTCTAGGACTAAGTAACTACGGTGCTCGTCTTCTACATCATATGCTGGTTAGGTGCATCATGTGGCGTGTAAATCTTTACATTTTCGGAGTCACGCACAGAACTTACTTGTTAATTTAAAGTGTCAGTGTGCATGGAGGGAGAGCGTTTTCCCACGTGGACTGCAGCTCTTAACATTAATCGACATTACCCTTTGGACTGCGCGTGGGAGTTCAAATTTCTGACATCGAACATTAAAAGTGCTTTGACATGCCGACTCCCAAACGCAAAGTCTGTGAGACGTCCGATGTGCGCCGATAGTGAGAGTAGCACAGGTAATATTCTGCTGAATTCACAGTGACTAAATGCACCTTCGCCTAAAGCAAACAGTTTTCCCAGGCGTCAACTTCTGACTAATTTCCTGACCAGATTATTTCAAAATTGTCATTGTCCGGAGTTCATGTGCAAGCTCGACTAGAGACAAGTACCAGCTAGAAGAATTGAGAGAGCTGAGTGGGAGAAAACCTAAAGAGGATGCGCGTGTCTGAGCATGCTTGCGTCTGCGCACACACCTGTTTTTCTAATTGTGTTTACACCTGTGCTGCGTAGGCCCTTGTTAATGTTAATATCCACTGTGAGACCCTGTTGTTAACTCCCTCCATGCTCCCTTTAGTACAGTTAAAATACTTCAGCCAAGCTGGTCTGGAGGGTCAGCATTCCTGCACTATGAGGTTTCCTCTAGCTTCACACAAGTTTTGCTGGGCCGGTTTCATAACACAGGAAGTTAGGCAATAAATCTACTAAGGCAGCTAATCCCTTTCAACAATTGAACCTGCTAATATCCATGCAATCCCTCAGGTGGGATATTACGCAATCCAAATGAATGGCAAACTTCAGAAATTCCCATTTTCACCCCACATTTTACTTTGATATCCTCTCTGTCATGTTTAATACTAACGATCATCAAGATTACAGGTTAATATTTATCAACTCCTTCATTCTCCAGTTGCACTCACACTACAGTTGTTGGCCATGCATAACAGATGCCTGAATCTACCTGCGTTGGCCCCCCGATCTTTAATTATTCAGCCCTCCAGACATCTCAACAAGCTAGGACAGGCGTGTGTCATTTATGCACCGAAGCACAATGTAGCATTCAGTCGCTTAAGTTACTTTTTACCAGACGCTGTGCGGTGCAGCTCCAAGGACAGATAAAAGCTTTCTTGCCAAGAAAGGCCACATACAAGCAGGGCCACCTGTGTTCATTCATTAGCATGGCATGCTAGCAGCACAGAGAGCCCCCCCCCAGGAAACAGAAGCCACAACTCTACAAGGCAATGCAAATTCACTAACTTTGTTCTCAGAAAACCAGCACTAATCACAAAGTGAATCATTTCTGTGGTAATGTTTGACAATGCACTTTACTGTATTGCTAAGATCAAGATGACTCGCGGGTATGGATGGTATGAAGTCATAGCCAGAAACCAGTTTGTTTAGCAAAACAAGATGAGAAGGACTGATGGGGACAAAGCCTGTCTGACTTCATTCTGATAACACTCTCACTGTTTGACCATTGACGACAAGAAATTGCTGTGCAGAAATGCAGAAACAGGCATTTATAAGGGATCAGAATTTAAACTTTTAATGTGTGTTTATGTTCTTTGAAAAGGGAAAGTTATCCATTCAATACTTTTACATGCTATATTTTTTTTCTTCACTATCAGCCTAAATCCACTTGAGCTACTCTAACCTATTAACACTTGTAAAAATATAAATGAGAATATAAATGGTAGCAAGCTGTGTTAACACTTAGGACCACAAACAGTATAAAACATGGAGGTTGGAAAAGTGAGGCCAATGTGGAAGTACCTAAGAACCTTGCAAAAAGATTTCAGGTCCTGAAGAAGTCTATGGGAAAACTTGTTTCCGATTTGACTTGCCTAAATGCCTTCCAGCTGAGTTCATGGGCTCAGTCACTCATTTTGGGTCATACTGATTGAAAAAATTAAATCTGCTGTGTAAATGTTGGTCATACTAGGTTTCAAAATGGAGGATTATCTGTGGTATGCTCGTGGCTATAGACTTGAGATTGGTTTCACAGTCAGGCCCATCCCTCCTCATCATATCGGGTGTACTGAAGTCAAGATGGAACACGCTAATGTCATAGTCCATCTTTTACACCATCTATGCCAGAGCCAGCTCATTCCAGTCTTTATGCTAAGCTACACCAACTACAGGCTGTTACTTCACGATAACTGCAAAGACATGAGTCGTGCTGATCTTCACATCTCACTCTCATCTCACTCTCATCATGCAGCAAATAAGCATATTCCTCAAAATGAAAACATGTCCTCTAAACATTACCACTGAGGTGATTCAGCCCGTCTGACTCAACACAGAACATTACTGCAAATGATTTGCATTACCTTCTAGAGCTGCCGCTTTGATAGTGTCAGGCCTCTATAGAGGAGAAAGCAAGAAGCTCAAAGATGTGAAAATTCCCACCACCAAACAAGTAAAAAGAGTGAAAGGGCAAAAGAGAGTGAACCAACAGGTCAGCAGCAACAAACACTGACATTACAGAAGGTTACCTTTTTCGTCTGTATTTGTGATAAGCTATATCGGCTATAAGCCTAGGGAGAGAAAAACATAACGGTGGAATGGTTCATTATTTTAATTTGCTCTGTAAGGAGCCATTAAAAACAGCAATGGAAGCAACTGTTTTAACTCATGGGTTTACACATAAAATCAAGGGAATGCATGTGGGGAAAAAAATTTAATTAAATAAATTAAATAACTGATTTAAGTTTGGATCTGATGATTTAACATTTGAACCATTTCTACCAATCCCAACAGGATGTAAACACCCAACCTCAAATCTGGAGAAAGAAAAAGCATCAATGTGAGCAAAAAACTATTATTCAACTATAAGAGGCAAGTTCATATTATATACCTCGACTGCTCTGAGACAACGTGTAGCACCTAATTGTAGCACTTAAGAGATAATTATAAGGATCGTTTAGGTCTCATGTCACTGATTCCAGCCTACACTCTGCCTACACATGAATCTGCTGGGAGATAATTGGGAAAAGAGAAATCAGTTAAATTTAAAATTAAAAAAAACTGTAGACTTCAAATTTAAAAAGCTATTTAAAGTATAATTTCCCCCCCATGCCAGTGAGCAACCTGATTTGTATTCAAATGAACTGACGTGCATCAGAAAATCGTGTGATAAAATTAAAGAGGCCATATTCTAAACTAAAAGACTGTGCTGTTTACGTACGTTTATATGCGACTTTTACCAACAATTAATCATATACTTCATGAATCCGATTTCCCTCATGTGACCTTCAGTTTCATCATCCCCTGTTCCTGCTCGTCTGCGTAAACACACCTCTGCAGATTGGCATGTGGCCTTCTGGTGAACCACACCAGCATTCCACCCCCTCCTCCTCGCACTCCCACCTCCCCTCACTGAGCCCTCCATCCTCCAAATTTGGGAGAAGTCAGAGCAAGGTCAACTTTGGGATAAATCCTTTGCTCTGTCACTGTCACTTAATGCCTCTTTTCCCCTTCTTTTTCGTTCCTCTCATCTCTCCTCCACTCCCACAGTTTGCCTCGGGGGCTAACATCAGTGCTTGCTACTGAAGCTTACTGACTCCCTATGAATTAAACATAGATAAACATATTCTGCAACTAACAGGAAGCCTGTTGTAAGGGGTGGCTTCACAGAGGCATTAGGCAACAAATTTATGTCATCGCAGCTGCCTGTCACATGTCTTGGATGAGCTAAAAAGTTGCACAAGAGGAGTTTAGTGAGGGTATAAGTTTAGTCGGAGACTGAAGTGGGCTAATTGCACGTCTGAAACAGAGAAGGAGCGAGCACACCGGCATGGTCCCCATGTGTATGCGTGTGCGCAAGCCTCACCTGTGAGAGGAGCTTATTGTTATCATCCTCCAGTATCCGCACCTTCGTCTCCAGCTGCCTGATGTAGTTGGAGGAAGAATCTGGAGAAGAGACGGAGAAGAAAAGAGAGGAGGAGAAGTGATTAGCATTTCAAAGACCTCTAGCGGAAAACAGGCAGGCAGGGCCACTGAAGCAGAAGGACCACATGGAGCACAAAAGGTTGCTGTGCAGTTTGAGAAGCACATAATATCCTTGTGAAAGAGCAGTCTAAAAATGAGGACTTTTCACATCATAGTTAAGCTCAAATGTCTTATATGATCGTTTTTCTTTGAAGCTCCCCTGACTTCACCCCAAAATTATATGGAGAAGTCTCATTTAGCTGCTCTTTGACTAGAGCGCAACCAACACAGGATTTTTTTAAGACCGATAACAATATTTGGTGATTTGAAAAGCTGATACAGCCGATTGTTTTTACCTTTCATACCGATATTGGGCAAATAGCTAATATCTAGCAATATATCGACATATTAGTCAGTCAAAAAATTTTAAGTTATTAATTTGGAAAATGCAAAAAAACAAAAGCTGCAAATTCTCCTTTTTAAAGTTTTGCACTATAGATAGATAAATATTGGTATTGGCTGATATCACCCCTGGTGACTTACACAGGCAAATAAAATGGTATCAATTTTGATCTGGCTAAATGTTTTAAAATACTCTAAGCAGGAGCTACACAACTTTAAAAGTTTCAATTTTTTTCTCCTAGAGATTTCATTGTTTCTCCGCACTGGGAAAAAGCAGTGAATAAATAAATAAATAAATCAATAAATAATTATTTTAAACTATGGCACTGACCCAGAATTTCACAATTTGTGCATCCATGTTTTTTCACTTAAGATTCCCTTAAGTGAAAAACAGCCTATTAGAAATATGCATACAAACTCCCAGCACTACATAAGATTCTTGTAGCGGCTGTCGAGGGTCAAGCACAGAGTATTTGCAGTGACCCACTTTTTGACCCCTACAGTTGACTGCTTTTTCTTTCCTAACTTGGTGCACATTTCTCCTGTGCCACCTACTCTGTATGAAAAAGAGCTGTCATATGTGAGATTCGTCACAGAACTGTCTCTATATTCTACATCTGACAGCGTAACTGCAGCCTAATTATCCCACAGAGGTTTACACAACCACAGTTGATCCCGATAAAACAGCACTCTGTGCTGACATGAATCGACTTCACCGAGTTCAAATCAGGGACGGGAGCTGATGTGAAGAGCGGAGGTGCAGTTTGACTCCGCAGGTGCCAGGGAGCCTGTTATCTAAAAAGGCATGTTTAATTTACAGAGAGAGATCAAAGCCGAGTTACGCGCAGGAGCCGCACTCCGGTAGCTGCTCAGGAGCACAACGCTGTACGCACGGCTTTATTTTGTTTTGTTTTCTAAGTGGAATTCCGGAGAGGCTGTGAGTGGAGACGATGGAGAAGCTGCTGATGAAAATGATGGGTTGAGGTTTAATAAGATGCACATGAGGACTCACAGCTGCAGGGTACCACAAACTCAAGTGAAACAAAGCTTCTTGCATCTGTTTGGTAACTCTCTGCCTTAGTTTGCCTCGACTTAAATGACCCTCACAAGTCCAACCTACATTTGTGCAACACAATCGACAACCACTTTCCAAGTAGGGGGCACCACTGTTCACTAAACACTTCAGACAGCCTGGACAGTGCATCATGGGAAACATGTTTCTAGAATCAAGGTGACAGATTAGAGTAAGCAAGTTAACATATGTAGCTAGATTTCTGCTTCGGTCAAGCGAATGTTTAACTGGTGTCCTCAAGCATTATAACTGCTAAATCCAAAATATGACTTGCATTATAGATGCAGAACATTTTCATACCTGAATATGGAGGTTGAACCACAGACTAAAAGTGAAAGAGCCTGAAGGTGTTCTCATGTCAGAACCTGTGTTCTATAATAAATGCACTTTACTAGAACAGCTGTGGCCAAGGAGATAATTACTGACCACCAGCATGGAGAAGGAGAAGGTTTAACAGTACTCAGAATATTTCCCTCTATGTTTATGAAATATGTCCTCATAACTTGTGTTTTTGTGTGCATGTACTGCAAAAATCTAAGAACGAGGATTTTTTTTAAATTCCCTATTTCACAATGGAGCAATTTTTCTTAAATTTCCAGCATAATTTCAATGTACAAAAATTGATCATTTTCCCAAAACCTGCGTACACGGAGTCAAGTCCAATAAGTCCAAACTCATGACTTTTGAGAAGGGCCAGAGCAGACGACGCTGGTTAACCAACGACTGGATGGCTACAGGAGGAGGCTGCAGTAGGCCAGAACTGGTAATCCTCTCTTACTGCCTTGTGACACTCTAATCTGTATTCATCTGCTTGCCTGACCTGCAGCCAAATCTCAAGCTGATTAGGATGAAGGTTCCTCAGCATTCAGTCAGCAAACAACAAACGAAGAAGCCTCAGAAAGAAGGGGGAGGACAGAAAATGCATGTTAACGCCCCCCCCCCACCAGTGTTGTCTATATTGAGATTATTCACAGAGATTAGGATTTAACCATCAGTGTTCCACCAAACTCTTCATTTTATCTCCTTAAAACCAGATAAATAACAATAAGATGTACAATCAAAGGTAAATACTGATGCAGCTTTCCATTTTAACTAGGAAAATAGAAGAAAACAGGATGGGCCTTAAGTGATGGGTTCCACAGACGTGAGCATGAACAGCCTTTTCACATACCACAGCACCATCCCTCCCCTTCCACTCCCCACAAGCCTTTGATGCGTTGCAAAGGGCTAAATCTCAAAGTGCATCCCTCCAGCATCATGCATGACATGATTAAGTCGTCTCTCTCAAATATGTGCAGAGCTGCTGTGGGAACATTCACAAGAACACACAACATGCATACACACAGAGTGCTCATGCACAGAGCTGCAATGATCCGCTCGTGGAATCCAGCCGTCACCCCTCTGTCTTTAACAGCCGGCTCCAGAGAGTGGTCCTGGTGGGAGAAGGGTCAGGGCAACTAAACTGTTCCCTGGCTCCCCTGCCACTCCTTCATCCTTTTATCCCCTCAGCCCCTCCAGCAACACATCCTCTCCTCTCCACCACTCCCCCGTGAAGAAAAGCTACAGATCATACAGAGATCACACAGCTGAGCCAAAATAACCGCCCTGTGAAACTCAGCTCTGTACATCTACTCTTTCATCAACAAAAAGTATCAAGGGAGAGGCCCTTATTACTTATGCATAACCTGAATGAAATCTTAACAGGTGACAAAGTGAGTAGAAGATGCTGTGAAGAAGAGAAATATGTCCAGCTAAGCTGTAAACAATACAGCGAGATAGAAAGCGGGATGGCCCAGAGAGACAGGAAAACCCGGCCTTTGCATGAGCTATTTTTACATCTGTGCAAGTGTTGTTTACCCAGTGAACTGAGCTGATGTGAGACCGTGGATGTATCTGTGTGTGCGCAGGACAAAAGGTGACGCAGACGGCGGCGCAAGTCCATCCCCCTCTCAGCACGTCACTTTGTATCACGTCAGTGCCACTGTGACCCACTTCCAGCAGCCACTCCCTCCTTTACCTCTGTTCCACTCCCTGTTTCCCTCCATTTCTCCATTTTACTACATCTCATTACTTTAACGACGCTCTCCATTATGGCCCCTTTGCTGCTCTGAAAAAAAAAGTACATTTTTGAAGAGACTGGCCTGTTATGATGTCATTGCAATAACAAAAAAAAAAAACATAAGACAGTCTGACTGAAAACTGACATACAAAAACTTGTTGCAACCCCTTAAAAAAGGGCATGACCTCCATTATTGCCTTTGTTTGCTATAAGGCTCCAAGCAGCCTGTGCTCATCTGTCTATAACAGCCCATCTTGTTTCCTTTGCTGCATACCTCAGGCAGACAGTGAAGACGTCTGCAAGCCAAATCACAAACGAAACTGTGTGAATTCAAAACTAAATCAGTGGGTTTATGTGTAAAAGCATGAACTGACCTTCATTCATAATAGTTAAGATAAGCCTACATCATAACCGCCCTGTGGTTTTCTTGAAGTTATGTGCATTCAGTGATACACAGCAAAATGCACTGAAGGTTGGCAAATGTTTTAAATGGACTTCTGCTGATATAAATCAAATAGCAGACCTTTAAAATGATTTTAAAACCATGTTGGAACCTTTGGGGCTGAAACCTGAAGCTGGCGCAGAAGTGCAAAAACTGCAATCCCTCAAACAGCCACTTGAGGCGGTCTCCCTGTTTAAAATCCCAACTTTACAGCACAAATAAACATGTTTACAAATTTTTTATGCAAGTTTGTAAAACTCTTTACCAACTTTTAAACCAAAAACAAGACAGAAACAACCAAACTGCCATACTTAAGGCTTCAAAACTGTAGTCCACAAACTATATAACTAGGCGTTATAGTGTCTACGTCCATCATTTATATACAGTCTAAATTTAAATCTATTTTCTACGTGTTTCCTCACCTCTCCTCCTCGCCTTTCAATAAGTGTGTGGCTTTGTAGATTACTGCTGATTAGCAGGATAAAGTGAAACCAGTTGCTGGTAAAACTCATTTATGTCTATGCACAATACAAACAAATGAGAGCCTCTCATAGCGCTACAATTGGTCAAACCTCCAGAGAGTTCCTTTAGTCTCCATCATTGTTAGAGTACTGTTATCTCCAGGATGATTTATATAGCCTGCACTGAATCACCTTGTAATGATAATGTATCATCCACAAGAAATGGCAGAATTAGTGTCACTGTGATAGATAGCGTATGTATAATATCATTCACCTCCTTAAATTTGTAGCCTGCTTTTCCATCTCTATATTAGTCCTTTGTCTCTATTACGCCCTCAACGCACAATGCTTCAAAGCCCAGAGTGGAGCAGGAGGTACGCCCAATGTTATCGGAGGTCGTTGCTGGCTCTTTTAAGAGCAGACTGGGGAATTGGAGCAGAGAAGAGGGAGCCAGGCATGCTTTTAAAGGGGTGTTGCAAGAATTACATTGACAAGTGTTAAAATTAGACCACACATATACATTTGCACTCGACATTCGGCAGATAGTGGCGGGAATATCACAAAACCAGTCTCCACACTGTTGGCTCCAAGGTCTTTGCTCCTTCAAAGTAGCTTTGGTAAAACAGTATGGTTAAAAAGGACCAGGCTTTGGAATCCCCTTATGTTTTCAAGTCAGATCCCAGGGCAGTTTAGAAAGCCTGCAGTGCATTGAAATCACTCTTCTTTTATTATTCCTGGCTCGGCTCTGGCTTTCATCTCCTATTCACAGCTGTATCTCAGTGTTTTAGCACAGAGACATGTATATCCTCTCAGCAACGTGCACGTGCATGCGTGTGTAGTATATATGAGTGCTTATGTAAAGCATTTGCAAGACAGGGAATGCATGTGGGCTGCACGGGTGTCTAAGCTGACAGTGTGAGCTTGTGTGGGAGTTTGGGAGAATGAGTGAGAGGGTTCGTGCGAGAAAGGGGATTTTTTTTTTTTCTTTAAACCATCTGTGATTACACTATATGTGTGTATGTGTGCTCATGGCGGGAATAGGTTGGGTCAATTACCTCAAGATGTTGAAGAAAGAGCAGAAACAGCCCATGCTGTTTCCCCTTCTTTTCTCTCCACTGACACATGTCAACAGTGAATTCCATGAAATCAGATCCACCGGTTACATAAAGCCCAATCGTTATACTAAAATAGCTCCATTAAACAGCAACTTTTAAAATCTCAACTTGGAACAGACCATATTCATGCTGGGATGTGGAATCTGAAAGAGGCCCACCCTAAAAGCTGAAAAAGCGAGGAAAAGACGAAAGGCAGAGAGGGGAGAGAATCAAAGAAATGAAGAGGCGCCACTCCCTCCAGCCAGACACTGGTGGCAGTCAGAGCAGCAAGTAAAATTATTTTTGGCATTAGGGCTACAAAAGCAATTACTTTATTGTTTCATCACCCTATTGTTTTTGACTATTAATCCCTGAATTTATGTTTAAAACTAACATTACCACCTTCCATTTATATACCTACCACCAACCAGTCATGATGCAGCTTACATCAACGTGTTTCCAGAATGTGTGTGAACTCTTCCAGAGTTAAGGTGTTTAATAATGGTATAAAGATAGCATTAGTTTAGTCAGGCAACAAAATTCAGGCTTCGCTGCATTCGCAGCAGATCAGCTGATCTAATCGAGCGTCCGTACCCAACACAAAACAAAGTTGTGTGTTGTTAGCCGAGTGAATTCTGTTGCATTGGTGAATACACACCCTAACGACCAATGGGACGAGATGGAGTACAACAGATAGCTGGAATCAAATACATTTTAGAACCTGCCATCAAGTCCAACAGTTTCACTCTCTTCTCTCTGAGCTCTCGCCTTTTTCTTTCTATCTAAAAGTGAAGTTGGACCATACACCTTCAGCTGCTCTCAAACAGTGTGAATAAGCTAAGTTGAAAATTTTTAACTCCTGCAAATGCAGATTAGCCTCCATTGGTGTTGTGAGGCACAAATTTGCATTGATTCACTTGATTGTATGTAATCGCACAGGAAGAAAACAGGTTTGGTGTAAAGACCCTATTAATGCTAGCTTTGCAACCCAATCTCTTAACATTAACTTTTTCCTTCAGTTTTGGCTTCCAAACAGCAAGATAATGGAATTAAAAAGATCATGGTGCACATTCATTTTCACAGCGTTGCCCTCATTTTGACTTTGTGTTATGATTCCAACACAACTCTGCTCTTCCCTAAAAAAAAAAAAAAGTTCAGCAAGATGCTACATTCAGTTAGGCATCTTGGTTAGGGGAATTCCTTCTCAAAGAAACTGGTTAGCGTGGTCAGGAATGTCAGACTAAAGATGGAAAAGCTGGGCTATAAGAGTTATTTCCAAGTATTTGACCACCAAATAATAATCATTTCATTTTTGATTACTTGGGGACATTTGTTCCAAACTTGAAATCTCCGTGAGGTGTTTGAGATATTTTTTCCCTCTGACACTTTAGCCCAAGCAAGGGATGAGAAACCCGAAAACAGGGTTAACCTAACGCTCTGACCTCAACTGTTGACAGCATGGAGATGTCAAAAAAGTTCCAGTAAAAATTCCTATTGAAGCTGCTTTCCTTAAACCAATTATAAGCCCAGAAGTCAAAAGATATAACAGAGAAAATGTGCATGCTCTTCCACTGCGGAAGCTGGAGCCACTGAGTGTTATGTGTATTTGCTTGGTGAATACTGGAACTACTGAAACGACAAGCACACTCGCAGTTTTCTGTCAAGTGACCATTAGCTAAGCGCTTTGGTTACTGCTACATAAGTCAGGCTTTCCATTCTAAATTAATAGGTTTCATTTATCAGTTAACTTTATATAAAGTGCAGCAAATCAATATTTTGTGTGTGCATTCTGCATGCACATATTAAGGCATGCACTTAGCCAGTTAGTGCATGCTTCCTTTGCTTGGATGCACAGTAATTGGTCATAGCCAGAGTAAACTGGCTAGGGGCACACAGAAGAACAAGTTAAGTGGGCACCCATGCTGCATTAATGAGGGGGATGGCAAGACCTGGCAACCCAAGCACGTAAACCACGGGGTTCCTGGAAGGTCTTCAAAGCCTCGACCGGCTCATCAACTGGCGGGGAGCTAACCCCATCTGACAAGACATGGCACCCACTCCGAGGGGGCGAGAGGGCCTCACCTCCCCGCGTACTCTCCAGTGCACGAGTGCATGCATGTGTACGTGGGTGAATGTGTTCTGGAGGAAGCAAGACATGTTTTTTCATGTGCATGAAAATGTGGAAGTGTGTCTTTGCGTGTGATAACAGCACAGCATTACTTTGCGCTTGAAGGGAGACAACCCCCGCTGAGTGACTAGTGTGAAAGTTAAAGTGTCAAATTAATTACGCTCCAGAAAGAACGCTTGTGCACATCAACTCTTAAATACTGACCAGGTGAGATCGGCCCTTTAATCATTTGTTGCTTATCGACTACAAAACCAAGCAGCACTAACCAAACAAATAGCAACAGCTCGGCGCAGGTTTAACGCAGAGAGAAACTACTAGAGGAGATTTTTTGCCTCGGGGAGCTTTGGGTGGCATAAATAATTCACGCACTTTGGTGTATCACATGAATATCATAGCCTTATGAAGCATTGTGTGGCCACACAGTGGAAAGAAGACGGCTGATTAGCGGTTAAGTGCACCTCGGACCTTGACTACAATACAAATACTGAATATACAAGCTTTGTGTTCTCTGTTTAAGAGTAACAGCAGGGTTTTCCTCTCTATTAAACATCAACTTTCAGGTCTTATGAAGGGAGAATTTTTTTTTTTTTTTTTTACACAAACAGTGTAATCCTTTCTTCCAATATACTCATCACATGCCTGACAGTGAAACACCAAATCACAGCAGAATACAGCGTTCCCTTTGCCTGATCCAACAACCCCTCCTCTCTAATGGAATGTAAGCATTTTTGGCTTTCAAAATAAAGGCCAAAACATCCAAATTAAGGACTTGCAAGTGCAAAGTAAAACATTTAAAAAATATATCATTTTTTTAACGACAAAAGCACACACATAATTAAAAACATATGCAAAGGCCACTCCTACAAAGCTTGTTAGAAACAAGTCTGGAGAGGATTCATGGAATGTGGAGAGAGAAATAGTGGGACTCCCAAACTGCTCTTCAATTACACTAATAGGCTTCTGTCAGTTGGAAATGTTCTGTCTGTCCAGAAGTCTAAACACATTACAAAATAGGCTTTTCACTTGTTTCCTGCTCCTTGCATCCTCATTTCCCCTCGTGTTTTCCAGTATAAATGAGTCCGTCTGGACAAAAACGAACACGTTGGCATGGAATCCCTACCGACTTCATCCAGTTTGATAATCACTTCATGTTACGTATCTAATCGTGACCATTTCAGACATTCAAAGCTGTGCAGAGGTCAGCTGGGGCTCTTTAAGATGTCAGAGGTTATTAGGATCTATTGAGTGGAAATTGGCATTTTGAAAACCGGTCTAAATCTCTCATGTCCAACTATTGATTGGTCTGTCAGCTTCTACAGTGGCAGAGAAAGAGAGAGAAGCCCGATTTATTTATAAGTAATCCAGCAGACAGCGACGCTGACGCGCGTCTTGTTCCTGTCGCACATCCTGTCCAACGAAGTGATGCCTCCCTCCGCTGTCTCCTCAGCTTGTCGTCACCACCCTTGCAGGGTCAGCGGATGCCTTTGCACGTCTGCAGCTATGGGCGTTGGGATGAAAATATGTGTGCATACAGTATGTGCGATATCTGCGTGTGTCACCGATTACATATACAGTGTGAGCCCATGCATTAATGCATGGATGTTTTTGTCTCTCTCAATGAGAGATCTCCAAGGTGACTGTCAGCAAAAGCTGTCAAAAATGAATATGTAAGGTTTAGCACTAGCATTACTTCAATACTACACAGTAGTAGGTCACTTCTGAGACTAGTGTCCCATGCCCTTAATCTTTTGATTAGGCTAGAAGGAAGGCAATCAGGCAGCTAGTTGACTTTAATCCTATGAAATCAAAGCTGCGGGCTTAATTTGGTCCACACCCTTACTGTCCATGTGTGCGTGTGATGGCTATTCACTGCGAGACAAAACAGAAAAGATTAGTGGCATTTGGAGATGGATTAGCTGGTAGCTATTGTTTACCTACAGCTCGCTGTGCTGCAACTCTCCAGCCTACTCATGCATAGTGTATATGTTATGTTATTTAGCAGATAATGCTTTTTAATCATGCTTTACCCCTAGGTTTAATAAGCGATCAAGGTCAGGAGCCAAGCTAATAAACGGACATTAAAGCTGCTCATGTATTAATTGAAGAAGCTGCCATGGGCTTGCTAAAGCTGTCAGGAGTATATATTCTGTTCAGTATTTTCCAATTCCAAGAGGACCAAAAAAAAGCTTTACTGATATCTCACACTTGGCAGCACTCAAGGCCCTTGACAATGAAGGTCAAGGGTTATAACTCTTGACTGATTCAGGGATTGGGGCACTACATTCCTCTAGATCAGCAACCATTTTCTGCTTGCCCAGAAAAAGATGGTGGAATGGTTTGTGTGTATTTATTCTAAATAAAAGCACACAAAACTGCACAATCCCCTTTGTCTGAATACATTCCAGTAAAATGCAGCCATTTAGATGGGATGATTTGTTCTGAGGATTAGAACTCCTTTGCTAGGAGGAATTATGAATCTTTACTTGTTGAGTTAAATCGTGTTTTAGTCAACAAAATAGAATTTAAAAAAGAATGTTTTTGGAGATGTCAACAAAACAACAATTTAGCACGTGAGTTTGGATGACAGATTCACAGATATGTTGCCTGTAAACGTCTGGATCTCATCAACATGATACCCCACAGTGCCCATGAAAGGCTTTGCAGAAGAGGCTTAAGAGATGGCTGGCTTTACTTCGCACAACCCACAACCCACCGCAGTGTGTAAACAAACACCAGAGGGCATTGTGGGTAGAGAACGTCCCCCTGAGCCCACGGCCCTATTTAACCTCATTCCTCTCCCGTTACCAAGGTTTTGCCACCACAAACCGCATAGCAGCCTCATTTGCATAAATCTGCATTCTTTTAAAAGCCTGTCTGACTGACTGCTGAGCTGGCAAAGGTTGTGCTTATGTAAGCAGAGTCTAACAGCGAGCAGTTAGATGGTAAATACAGGGGACGTTCCTTCCATAAGTACAACACTGAAACCCCTTTATTACCGGCCTCTGAAAATCCCATCTCCCATGTGGGTTCTGATGCAATCTGCAAAGCAGGGCTTTTTTTCTTCCAATCCTGTGAAAAGAACATTTCCAGTGACATCATATAGTGGTTTCATTACCGTTTACGCCAATATTAACCACCGATGATTTCATTCTAATGTAAATCGAAGAGAAAAGGGAGGGCAGGCAAGATTCAACTTGTGACTGTGCTATTTAATCTATGAGCCGACAACATCTGTCTTGCTATGTGTTGACATGGAGTGTATTTATGTTGACTACATCTCAAAACAAAGAATTACCTGTGTCAACATGTAGGAAATCCCAAAAACTACTCCGCAAAAGAATAAAAGTAAGCAGGGTTTTGGCCATTAAGGATCTTAGATCTGGCAGCTGCAAACGACCC
The DNA here is from genome assembly GCA_024447675.2 of Pterophyllum scalare. Classification (NCBI taxonomy): domain Eukaryota; kingdom Metazoa; phylum Chordata; class Actinopteri; order Cichliformes; family Cichlidae; genus Pterophyllum; species Pterophyllum scalare. Next base: position 32,422 of record JAMQGT020014333.1, read on the forward strand.
TGTGAGGACATGGGGGTGGGCGGTATTGCATTTGGTTAAGTTAACATTATCCACCCATCATAATGCAGAGCTGTATAGGTGCAGCTCTCACTATTTCTTCTGTGCAGACAAACTGCTGCTGGTGCAAGGACACAAAGAGAAGCAGGGGTGTTTGTTTCCGTCTTCCTCCATTAAAAAAAAAAAACAGAAAGTCAAGAATACCAGCAGAAATCACATTCAGCACTGTTCACAGGCGTAGACGACTAATGTAGAGTCAGGGTTAGGTTTGAAAAAAGCTCACTAATGTTTAATATGATGTCACCTCACCATTTGCAGTTATAACGTCTTCAGCTCTCTGGGAAAGTTTTCCACAAGGTTTAGGAATCTGTTTCTGAAACACCATTCAACCTGTTATGAGTGTTGATGTTGCATAGTTTGTCTACCATCAGGCACTCTGCAACCTTCCTGTTTGAACGCCACAAACAACAAATAAATGAGTAATCAACGACCTGCTGTGACCAAAATACTAGTTTTGAAACTTTTTCATATTGTCTTAGTAAGGACTCATTCTACACATAACAGATGTCAGGGAAATCTGTTTATGTTTTGTATGTCTGATATGCCTATATCTATCTATATATCTATCTATATATATATCTATATCTATCTATATATATCTATATCTATATATCTATATATCTATATATATATCTATATATATATATATATATATATATATATATATATATATATATATATATATATATATATATATATATATATATATATATATATATATATATATATCAGATTTCTAAATCATCGATATTGGTAACAGTATCGGTCTTAAAAATTGGTGATGAGAGAATTTTCTAACAGCACAAGAACAAGTATGTCAAATGAAACGACAGGGATAAACAATAAACCCTGTTCATGCACTGGTGCCATCTGGAGGTGCACCAACTATCAACTGACCACTGCAGGATAAAAGAGGCCATTGGCACATTAACTGCCACAAAGAGGAAAAAAGGCTTATGTAAGAGCTGTCCAGATAGACAGTATCTCATCCAAACCACAGCTTAAAATTGGATTGATATCGAATCGGAGTTCTGCAGCCTTTCGCGCTCTCCGACAACAGTGATTTGAGACACGATGAAACTAAGCTAAGGCGACAGCACTTATACTCTGCAGTCGTCAGGAAAGAGGGCCATTAGAAAGGAAACAGGAGAATGACAGCAAGGCGTACAGTAAGGAGACAGGAGATACTGTGCAGACAGGACAGAAACAGGCATAATAACAAAGGGAATTCTATTACAGCCCATTATGAATGGTTAGAGCTGGCTGGACTCAAGTCTCCACTACAGAGGAAAACAAGGCTAGCCAAGAATCATTATCCACACCACTGATATTATCCCTTGAATTTTCTTTTTTAGCTCCAAATAAAACTGACCAGTGTGTAGCTTTGAGATGCCTGCATCCTTCTCTGCAAGAGCACAGTTTATAACAAGTCCAAACAGGGCCACGCTGCTAACAAACACATTCACCCCTTCCCGACGTGAGACTCCTGTAATAGGCATCAACAACAAAGTAACAATTTAATCATCGAAGGGAACAAATACACCCATTCCCTTCTTGATGCCAAGAAGACACCTCTTCATCTAATATTTGAGCGCGTGAAAGATAAAGTCAAAGGTGTGAAACTTGAGGGAGAAGAGGAGTCAAGTGAGCGGAAATGCCAGCGACCTTTCAAGAATAAAGTCTTACGAGCTGTGACAAGCAAACATTAGGCTACACTCCTGGTTATTTTTGTCGTGTGGGAGGCTGAGGGAGAGGCTGCACTGAGAACTTGTTTTCTTCACACGTCCTCTGTCTGGTTGGAGCTGCCAAGCATTACTAAGGTGTCTGATCTTGTCTAATTGTGTGCAGTTGAAACTGACATGCAGCCCACTGTCCTTCAAAATGCTCCAGTAGTCTCTTTGCAGCTCTGCATCTGCAGCATCTTTAATACAATCCCTGCGATGACTTCAGTGAATGCTGAACTTTGTGGCTTCTCTCTTATAAAATGAGTTCGGACCTCCTAGTTGAGAATAGCTGCTTTCATATGAGAGATTATTTCAATATGCCAATAATGATTTGTTTCCAGACAAAGCTGAAAAGGTTAAAGAGAAATGGAGCCTGTAGTGACAAATACCCACGCTGTGCCTTGTTCTGGCAGGGTGTTAATACTTTGTAAAGCAGCCCAATCAATAAAGTCAGCAGCTTCAATCACGTGATGGTGATTAATTATACGAGTAAACACTTAACTAATGAAGCTAATGAATGGCTTCATGAAGCAGCGTTGCTACAAACAACGCTATTTCCGCCCTTGCGGCAATAATGACATTTACGGCTGCTGCCGCCACCAGCGTCGGCCAACCTTAAAATTCAGAGCATTAAATTCAATCGCATAATGGAGTGGATTAAAGCATTACAGATATTCTGTAACCCAGCATATAGGGAGAATTTAAACTGCCATCACACACCATGCATGTGGTATATCAGAAGGGTCTCATAAGTGCCAGTGTAGGAATGAAGCACTCCATCCTTTTAATAGGCCTAAACCCTGCCTCGGACTTTGCAGTCATTAGGTTTATTAGTGTAGCTTGTACACGCACACACATACATGCACAAGGAGAGAATCACCGAACAAATTCCATTAGCAAGGAAGACTAGAGGTTTACGGCCAGATGGTTAACCTGCCTTGAATCAGCCTACAGTAAGCCACACATAGACATAAACACACACACACACATAAATACCTCATAAAGCTTAATGGAAACTCATCAACTGGTAATTTTATTATACAAGACCTCTCTGGCACCCCATCGTCTGGTCGTCAAGTCACACTTTCTCCTCGTGTGATGCATGGCTATCATTTGCACAGCGGGGTGCTTACACAGGCTGTTTGGTTTGAAGCCTCCGCTGACGGGGGCAGGATCAGAAGCCTGTTTCATGTCAATCTAACAGATGCCATGTTTGAAGATGGTTTTTAGGGTCTGGCTGCCATAAATAAAATGTAGAAGGAAAAAAAAAAAAGAAAAAAAGTGAGGGGACAATTTTTCACTGGAAAATTAGAACTGGCAGAAGCTGCCACTGGCTTCTGAAACCACTGAACTTTATAAGGTGGCTGAGTAAAATATGCACTTCACTGGTGGAGTAATTTGAACAACCAGGATCATGGCTTTTATTTGATGAATCGCTCAAAAATGTCTCCAGAAAATTCACCTACAAACTATTTCACACTGTCTAAAAATAAACAACTTAACAGTAACATCATCTCCACATTAGATGAAGCAACATTCGGCCTGCTTTAGTTGTCAAAATCTAGCTACTTCAATCAACTTATCATTTTACAGGGGTCCTCGGTGCAGCCCTTTAGTTCATCAACCGTCTGAATCAAACCGTTTTAGCTCCCCTCCTTTTAAGGCCATTCTACCTTTTACTTCTGATTGGCTGCCCCTCCTAAACAGAAGGTTGGAACAATAGGGGAGCTATTCCCTCAAAGACATCTGCAACCACAGAAAAAGGCACCGAAGTCAAGAACAAAAGCAGGACTAACTTTATCTTTGCGAGCACAGTCGGGTCACACGCTGCTTGGCCTCCTTTGTCGTTTGCGGAGCCAGCTGTCCTTAGGGAGCCGCCATGTCAGCTCAGATTAGCAATGAGTGACACAGATCAGAAAAAGACAGCGGTGACCAGGTGGTCTCAACCGATCATACTAACAGGCCTACAGTAAAAACAGAGGGTGGTGAGCTGTAAATCCAGTTTTTTTTGGGGGGGGGGGCACACTGTGTCAAAAGGGAAATGAAGGAACAGGATGGTCACATGCTGGTTCCAAATTCTGATACATTTACAGCTGAACATAGTGCACAGTACTTCAAGAAAAAATAAAGGTAAATCATTCTAACTGGATTCAAACAGCCCTTAGCCTTTTTTTTGTTTTGTTTCATTTTTAAATGGAGGCTTCTCAAACCTCTAATCATCTTACTGTAAAAGCTCCAGATTAGCAAACAGGAACACATGTTAGCTTTTTGTCCCTGACAATATTCTCATGTCTGTCTCCGTTTAAAAATTCCACTTAATCCAATGTGCTCAGCGAAAGGAAGCTTCTCCTGGTGGAGTTTTTTCCCCCTGTTCTGCCTTTGTTCCCGTGCTCCATGTGCTCACATTTCCTCGCAGTTTAAGAACATGCAGGCTAGGCTAAATGGTGTTAACGTGTTAGTCTTCTCGTCTTTGTGTCAGCCCTCTGATAGACTGCACTTGCACTCACTGTGTGCCGGGAAAGCTTCCAGCAATCCTGCACAGGAAGGGATGGAGGATGGTGTTCGGTCTGTGTGGTGTCAGCGCAGTGACCAAAAAGAAAGATGCAAGGCGAGCTTCTGGCCACACAAAAGTAACTAATTAAAACTTAAAGCGCTGCAGGCTGATGACTGATGTCAGCTTATTTGTCCCCTTCACTAGCTTAATTGTTAGTTTCACATATATTTAATTGTTTCCTTGTCAACCGGGGGGAGGGGAATTACTATGTGCATAAAACTCAACACTCCCACCCTGCACTGAAATTCAAATGACTAAATTAAGGCAAACAGCCCGATTTCACTTTCCACCTGGTGAAATCTGACCTCTTCTGTCACACTCTTCTTTCCGCATGTGGAATCCCATGAGGCAACTCAGCAAAAGGTTATCTTCACAGACACACGGTTACATAACCAACTCACAAGTGTTTTTTTTTTAAAAACAGCGCAACAACAAAAGCCTGCACTCACTGCACCTTTCATCCAAGTTCATGTCAGCACACTATCTTCACTGACATTCCACAGATATGTAAAGACTCAGAGCGGTCCCACCCAAGAGCTATTAACATCTGCAGCCTTAAAGTAATCACAATTTCACATTCCATATTTTACAGTGAAAGCTATAATTCATATAGAAAAACATGTAAATAAGTCAACTTCAGACCACCACTGAGACATCTGATGATAGCAAAGCAGTTAAGAAGCTGGATCTCCTCCAGGCCAGATCGGTTGTGAAACACACTGATGACAATATGCAAGTCTATCAAAGCCCGGCTACAGCAGAGATTTGCTTAGCATTGCATTTGCTGGATTGAGCTGCCAACTGGAATGTCAAAAAGGGAGTGTACTAGCCAGACCTTTAAAAACCATCAATTCCACTGAGGTGACTAATTGATCTGGCATTGTGACATGGGTTTCCCCTCACAGGTTATCTGACTTCATGGCTTCGTTATCGACACAGGGTGCTAAATGTCTCGGGCTCATCCGAGCAAAACACTAATACAAGCAATAAGCACACTTCCCTGTAGATACGCCTGGCACCACGCAGTTAAAACTGTTGTGAACCTTTACTGTGTGCACGCATCAGTGCAATAACCTGACTGACTCATGTTTCCAAGTTAGGCTGCTGAGCGTCTCTTATAATATCCCTGATATCGGGTAAGAGTTGCACAGTGTGGAATCTCAATCATCCCATCCACCAAAGCAGGGCTAAATTACTAATGCTAAAACTATTATACTGTAAAATATGATATTAAAATGGATTCCTTCTGAAATACTTTGAATTTTCCTGTGTTGAGGTCTTGGTAGAAGAGAATATCAGGAGTCACTTACGTGACTCAAAAGGTATGCAAGCCAGAATGTAACTTGCACTTTGTACCTTGCAATGTAAAACACAGAGAGTGGGAGCTGTGTGAGCAGAGATAAAAGGCTTTTTCTGGTGAAATATTTACCTCTGTGAAAATGGAAGTATGTAAAGTCAGTGCCAAGTCCTTTTTCACTGCTTAGTAATGTGCACTGTTCAGTGCTCTGCAGGTGCAGTGGTATTTCTAGCTCCTTAGTCTTTTTCTGTGTGTTTTCAGAAGGTTTTCTCAGCAGGAGCAACAGAGGTTAGGTATGATAGCCTTTTTTCAGCTGTGACATCTTTCTCCTTGTTTTGTATATCTTTCTTTTATACGTTTTCTCTCATCCTTCTCATCAGCCTTTTCATGCTCTTGATTTTCTCTCCTGTTCATGTTTCCACATCCAGCATGTGTTCAGATCTTCTTCCCTTACCTTCCATTTCCCCTCATCCCATCTCTCCCCTCTTGCACATTTTTCTTAAGTTTTATAATTTCTCAGAGTTTCCCCACATCAGCTGATTGCCACTGATGTGGACTCCCTGAAAATCTCCTCTGTCAGCCTTTCCACTCGCTCGCTGAACCGCGCTGCCGCGAACTGCACGTCTCTGCTTTCATTTTACTTTGTGGCTTTTTTTTTTCTTATGACAGTGTTATCGCATCCAGTATTTTCCAAACAGTCAATTATTAACTTCTGCACGGAAACTGCTTACATTGTACCTTTCATTTTGTTTCATGCTGCATAAATACCCCACCTTACCTAGCTTAACTGAACTCAATCACTACCACGTCCTTTTCCACTGAATGCCCACTGTTATTGTTTACCGCATGTGTGTCGATTACAAGGAGGCCCTGCAGGTATGAAGCACGCATTCCTGCTCAGGGGAGGACATGATTTAAAGTTACCAGCTGCTGGATAAAGTCTCCGTCTAGATGCATTCCTCTGCTGCAAGATTCAACTTGTTCAGAAGTTTCCCCAAAACAAAAACAAAGCTGGCATGAGATATTTGTCAAAATGTACAGTGAGACGTACAGCAGAAATGAGCATGACCTAAATGAGGTGCCTCTCTGTGGAGAAAGCATGGTAAAGCACACCCCATAATGCTGAATAAAAGGGGATAGTATCCTAGCAACTGGCAAAAAAGGGAACGCTGCTCTTGTACTGCAGTGTCCTCTGTTGCTCCTGGATCTTCAACCTTCTTACAGAGGTTCCCCTCAGCAATCCTGTCAGAAACACTTGTCTCCTTTCCTCTCATACGCTATCCTTCTGCTTCCTGTTAGGACACTATTGCACCCCAGTAAGGGCACTTTCATCAAGTGCACATGCCATTTAACACCGTTATGTCGTCTAAAGGGTTTAAGAGAGTGCATCGGTTTATTCAGCGCCTATCATACGCAGGGCTACGTGCCACGTATTTGAAAGAGTGGTGGGCAGAGATATAGCACTGGAGCCTGCTCTTCAAATCCTTTTTAACAGAAGCCCTTTCCTCCAAACCCTCTGCCACATTTGAGATCCACAGCAGAGCTACAACATCAGTGGTTTAATCCACTTCCATGTTTTGTTGACCGAGAGGAGATTTAGCAAGAAGGAGTGGATATATAGCAGATATCATACAGTAAAATGTCTCCTGATATTCCCCGTGGCTTGTTTTGTTACTCTATCTGCTGCAAAGTGCCACTACAAAAATAGTAATGGGTGGCTGCAAAGACAGACACAGGTCAGAGTGGATACCTTAAGGAAATGTGTGGCATTTCAGAAAATGAGGCAGAGGTTTGTTTGTTTGTTTGTGAGCAAGAATGTGCAAAAAAATTACCAGGCTGAATGTCATTAAACTTGATGGAGAGGTGGCATCAGGTGGAAAAACCCATCAATTCTGGTGGAGAACTGAATAACTTTGCTTGAGAAAAAAAAAAACCCCACAAAGTAAAGCTTTGGCCTTGGTGAAGGACACACTCTGTAAGTGCCCTTGGAGTCATTCTGTGCAGTGGTGTCTGCATATGAGGATGTGTGGGGTCAAACAGTTCACTCAGACAGCCGGCACAGAAAATGTCCCAGTGGCTGCAGCATTTCCATACATTTTTAGTTACAGTTTCTGTCTTTGATTGTGTTTTTTTTTCCCCTCTTCTATTTTTGACAACTTTGAGATCATGTACATCTGGATTCCTACTTAAATATCCTCAACTATCTTTAAAATTATGTGGGCTTTATAACAGTTTATTGAAATTTGAGTGTTTTCTATGAATAGCTGGTTTAATACATCTTGTCTTTGTCATTTAGTTAGTTAACGAATCATAACCATTAGCCTACTATTACAACCATTGATTTAACCTACTACTTTTGTCTACAAGTGCTTTTATCAGCAAATTGCTTCATTAAGAATTCCACACACGTACCCATTATGTCCAGCCAACATTTATTTGTAGTGTTAGCTAAGAATTTCAACTATTTAGCCATGCTTTTAACTAGCCTTTTAACATTTATTTCAATTTGCAGCCATATGGCAATGTTTTATTCATAATTTCAGCTAACTACTGTATTTCAATATAATATTTTCATCTCTTGGACTTAGTTCCTGTGGGTTTTGCACTTCGCCAGGGCTGCCCTTTGTCATCAATTCTGGTCAGAATTTTTATGGACAGAATTTCTAGGTGTAGCCAAGGGGCGGAAAGCTTTCGCCTTGGTGGCCTCAGAATCTCATCTCTGCTTCTTGTGGATGATGCGGTCCTGTTGGCTTCATCAGGTGGTGGCCTCCAGCTTGCAGTGGAACAGTTAGCAGCCGAGTGTTCCCGGCCGGCATGAGAATTAGCACCTCTAAGTCTGAGGTCATGGTCCTCAGCCAGAAAAGCGTGGAGTGCCCAATCCGGCTCAGGGACAAGTTGCTGCCCTAAGTGGAAATGCTCAAGTATCTCGGGGTCTTGTTCACGAGTGACGGGAGAAGGGAATGGAAGGTCGACAGATGGATCGAGGCTACATCTGCAGTGATGCGGACGCTGCACTGGTCTGTCGTGGTGAAGAGTGAGCTGAGCTAAAAGCGAAGCTGTTGATTTACTGGTCAATCTACATTCCTACCCTCACCTATGGTCATGATCTTTGGGTAGTGACCGAAAGAATGAGATTTGAGAATTTGAGAGGCTGCTCCTCCACATTGAAAGGAGTCAGTTGGAGGTGGTTTGGGCATCTGACTAGGATGCCTCCTGGGCGTCTCTTGGGTGAGATGTTCCGGGCATGCCCTACCGAGAGGCCCCAGGGCAGACCCAGGACATGCTGGAGAAATTATATCTTTTGGCCGACCTGGGAATGCCTTGGGGTCTCCCCCGGATGAGCTGGTGGAAGTGGCTGTGGGTGGCTTCGTCCTGTCTCTCCCCTCAGCCCCAACCAGTCGCAGCAGATGACTGCCCCTCCCTAAGCCTGGTTCTGCCGGAGATTTCTTCCTGTTGAAAGGGAGTTTTCCCTCCCCACTGTCACCAAGTGCTTGCTCATAGGGGGTCGTTTGACTCTGTAATTGTTGTAGGGTCTTTACCTTAAAATATAAAGCACCTTGAGGCAACTGTTTGTTGTGATTTGGGGCTATATAAATAGAATTGAATTGAATTTGGGAGAGGGAGGTCTGGGCTTCTCTGCTTAGGCTGCTGCCCCCACAACCCGGCCCCGGATAAGCAGAAGAAAATGAATGAATGAATGACTCAATGGATGATGGATGAATTTTCATCTGTTTATCCTTTTTTTTTTAAGAGGGTAATTTCAACAGTTAGCTATACTTTTAGAACACTTTTCCAACAAGAGTGTTGAGAACTCACTGGCATCTGTCTTTAAAGTCACCAGAAGTTGCTAAAGGGTGGGTCCCCCTTGGTGCAAGGTCTGGGCTGTCTCCAAAAGTCGCCAAAGTCACCAAAAAAAGTCACTAGATTTGTCCCCTCTGTACGAAAAGGCCACTTGCCAGTGGTAATGGCCACGCCCGCAAACTGTGATGTTCGCAATCTATTCTGGTAGCTAACAGCTGAAATTCTCAGCTCGGCAAGACAGTACCTCAGCCTGGGGCCAGGGGCAGGCAATCAACCACTTCAAGAACCATGCCATTACTTTCAATTTCAATTAGTATAACCAGCTTTTCACGTTTTCTGGTTAAATGCATTTAGGTCAGTCACTCAGTTCTGTAATTAACTGTAATAGTTAAGCTAATCTTTCCACATACCCCCTTTGCTATTGCAACAAGACCCTACATTGACATCACTGGTTAGAAATCACTGTTTCAGTCATGCTCTGACACGGATTATGATGTTCTTGTAGGGCCTTGTGAGAAACACTCCAAATGAAGTGCTAGCCAACCTCTTTTGCCCTGCAAGCAGATGTCTGACTCAAAATGTGCTGATGCTAAACTCTCCCCAAAAAAAAGCAGCAGCAGAGGAGTACAGATCAGAACCAACTAGGCCACAGAGCTGGAGGAGGAGAAATAGGCTGGCTATAATTGGCTGTCATAAGTGTCATCTCCTCTCAGTGTGTAGAGTGAGAAGAGTTTTGAAATATGATGTGTGATGCCCCTCTGAAGATGAATAACTGCCTCCATTTGCCTCACATGACGCCTACAAACTTTATACCGAGCTCGAAACCCATCTCTATACAGACTGTCTGGAAAAGAAAGAAGAGCGAGGGGAAATATCTCTTCCCTCTGTTTCCCACCGCAACACTTTTAAACCAAATTCTCTCACATCCACTTTTAAGAACCATCATTGTGGCCAACCAGAGCCAGGCAGCCTGCGCTTAATCAGACATTATCTGTGCATCTACTGAACCCACAGCTAACTCTGATGGAGTCAAAGAGGATCGGAGGAGACCCAGGAACATCTCCAGATTTTTAGATAATCACGTAGCCATCCCTGGTGGTTATCCCTTTACCATTAATACCAGCACAAAAAACAACAAATACATGCAAACAGATGACAAGATTAACTGCATCTGTATCACTCTCCCTCTGTTGCCAGTCATCAATTCAGTCAGGTAAACTCCATTTTTTTCCCATGAGTTTGCATTTTCATGTGATTATCAGCTTTCACGTAAGCGCTTTATGATCGCCACGATGGAGTCAAATGCCCCACATTTGGCTCGGTTTGAATACATAATTTGATCAGGCTGTATAATCTGAGGCCAAGCTCAGTTAAGTGGGGTGGTCTTAATGCCTTTTTTGATGGAATGTCAGCAGCTGTCAGATCACCATTGAGCATTTGTCCTGAGAAGTGGGACATGGCAAAAGACAGATGAATACATATTTAATGTGTTGGGAACATGTTTGATGTCTTCACACGATTACAGCATCAGAGCTGACCTCTGACCTTCTACATTCTGACTTACCTTCTTTTTCATCTGTTGAACTTATCAAAACAGACAGACACACATTTCTCAGCACATCTAGATTTATTTATATGTCTGGCTGTTCAGCTGTTTGCGTCACTGTCTAGCTTGACCATTAAAAGCTCTAATGAAAGCATTCCCAAATGTTTTCGATTGCACTTTCTTTCCAGCACCCAAGTGACAGGAAATAGTCAAGAGAAATGTGTTCCTCAAAGTGCCGTGCCAAACCACAACAGAAATGTTTAAGTTACACAGTCCAGCCTGCAAGAGGAAATTAGCCTCCCGAGCAAAGCAAAAGCAATGTTACCTGAAACCACCCCCCCCCCCAAAAAAAGAAAAAAAAATTCCTGAGGATGGAGCAATACTGTTGTAGACTGTACGATTGATTCCAGATGCTTTAGCCGACAGTCAAAACTCCACATTATCTCATCCATCTCGATGGCCCGTGGCCAGTTTCATTATTTCACATGCGCTCCAGTTATGCAGTGAACATCCGACTAAGAATGTGATGCCATTATCATCCAAGCAGCAAAACAAGTGGTTCAGGCTTCTTTAATGCAGCAGATTTTTTTTTTTCCCTCCTCATCATTCTCTTGTCTCAAAAACTAAAATGTCACGCGGGACCAGAAGCTGCCACATTTATAAAAAAGAAAACCCAAGCATTCACAAAACAATCTAAGTGTTAGAGTAGAGGTTGGGGTAAGGTGACAGCACTGTGTAAACCGAAGCAAGGCGAAGACATCTGCTGACTCCAGTCTCCAATGTCACAGCAACCAAAACGGAAGAGCTGACAGGCAGAAAATCCAGATAAACGCTTTACTCCTCCCGGGCCTTGAAAGGAGCTGATGAAGAGGTGTTCTATCTACGAGTTGCTGACTTTTGGCAACTTGTTCTTCTCTTGAAAGGTCACTGGCTGTGTTGCGTAGACAAAATCAAATTGCTGATGGTGACTTTACAGTGCGGCCCAGCCCACGCCACTTGCACCGACTCACTCTTTTGAACCCTGTCCCGCATCCCTTATTTGCATCCTAATCGGCTGTTTAGATCTAGTGGATGTGAAACATGAATCGATAAGGGTCTCGCCAGGGGTACGGCACCATTCACTTACCTCAATCTTAATCAAGGGAAGGTCGCCAACCAGGGACGAGCGAAGGTGTGGCTAAACTACACCGGAGTCAGTTGAGTTTAACCAAAATACTTTAAAAAAAAGAAAAAATATGAAAATAAAGCTGTCACAAAATATAGTTCAATATTATATTACAATGCCCACAACTATATAAAAGCCCAGTGATGAGTAAGTGTACAACTTTGACCACGCCCTGTTTGTCTCTTATGAGTGAGTAACTTTGAAACAGCAGACACACACACACACACACACACACACAGAGCTGACCTCACTGGGGCTGGCATCATTGTGCACGGGTCAACCACCATGGAGGCCAGCCATACCCAAACCAAACCAATCCCCATCCCCCTACCCCTAAATTCCCTGCGCTTCAGTGACTCCAAGGCTAGGCGTGGGAGCCATCGACTCGCCCCACTGATCACCGCTGTTGCCTTGGCAACTGAGCAGCCCAGCCCCTCCAGCAGCCCGCTGCCCAATGATCAGAAAAGAAGGACATCTACTTACATCAGCACCATCGTAAAACGGAGACGCGGCGTGAGGAAGACAGAGCCGAGCGCTTTATTAATTGTACTAAAACACGGCACAGCAGCACCTTTCTACATTCCACAGAGTCAATGGTGACCACACAAACATTAAGCTTCCAGGACTCGTAAAACTTTTTGTTCTCTTAAAGGCCCTCACATTAGATCTCTAAGCAAGTCGATCTGTGTGTGCAAGCCTCGTGCTGGCTCCGTAACCTCATTCTGTCGGCCGGGTGCTGCGCTGATGGGAATGAAAGGACAGCGAATAAGACAAGCAGGTTCACAGAAATCGGAAGAGAGATGGATGCAGATAGATTTCTCCAGTCTTTCCCCCTGTCAGGTGAGAACAGGCAGGGAGGCAAAAGTTCAATTAGTGGGCTAGAGACTTTATTCGTTTTCCATCCTGCTGCTTCTCTCTCCGTGCACTCTCATTCCTGCTGTGTCACAAAGAAGAACGGGACCCACTTCCTCTTTTGTTTATTCAGGAATGCGGGACGTCCTGACAGGCAGGCTTTTCATTGACAGTGCACAGCTGAGAGTTTCCCCACTGAGGCCCTTTCTCTTAACCTCCCCGGTGTACGTCAATGCGTTTCTGTTTCTTCTCCATTATCTGTGTCACCAACCTATCGGGCCTCACGCAGACAGAACACAAACCAGAGATGCCTGCTGTACTCTAAGGGACACTCAAGCTGCACGTGATGCAACAGAAGTCACTGCTGGGTTTAATTAAGTTTTACGGGCTTGTAGTTTTGCATACTGCAAAACTACAAGCTAAGGCAATTATACGCAATTTTATGCAAGTTTTAATTTGATGTGGTGTGCCTGAAATTGCAGATTTAGTTTTGCAGCAAAGAGCAGCTGCTCTCGTTCTAAGTTTTGACTGTGCACCGCGGAGGTGTTGCTCTTTATGAGAAAAACGTACAGCCAAGCAAGGGTGAGGTTACAAGAAACCGACTCAGCATCTTGGAACATGAATCTCTGTGTGGACAAACAGGATATCGATGACAGAAACATCCTATTCCTGCTTAGACGCCCTCTTTATACCGCACAGACTGCCACACAATGAGTTGAAACAAAAGCCGAGAGGAAAACACCATTGTGTTGTTGGTCCTACGGTTTCCTTTGAAACAAGAAAGGAGCTCACACAGAGAAACAAGACTAGCTGGCTGTGACTGGCTGAGATTTATTTAAGAAAAACACAAGAAATATTCAAAAACCCCAACCTTCCTTTGAAGCGACAAACTCTTCCGTATGAAGACTATGAACTAATATGAACAAAGTAAGCAGAGACTTTGATTCTATCCCACAAAAAAGTGACCCTAATGGATGTTTTAGTTCAAGATTACTGTGAAGAGATGAAAATAATGCTTGATGTTTGCTTTTAAGGTAACTGATAAACCACAATACAGAGAACCGCTTCTGTCACACGTGAATGTGGACATGACTATTTGCTTTAGTATGATGGAACACACACACAGATATACAGACACTGGTGGCCAACAGGGAGGGCTGGTTCTACAGTTTCATTGTGAGCTTTTAGGTCAGGTCACTCCCTAAGGGTAACAAAAAAAAAAAGAAAAAAGGAAATGAAAATAGAGTGAAACAGCGAGCAAGACCCTTAAATGAGAGAGGGGAATAGTTCACTCTGACTGTGGCACCTCATATATTAAAGACACACATACACAGAAATGGCAGGTGCTGAAGGTGCATTTTTATGACTTCTCGGTGAGTTAATTAGGACTAATTTGAACCTAATTGCAGCCCAAGCGGGTTGGTTTAGAGGGTGACTCAGCAGAGTAACTTAACAATGAACAGCTTCTCAGGAACAGCATTTTTTGCTCCAGAAAGTAGATTGAGAGCAGAGCAGGCAGTCTACAATATACACAGTACTGTGCAAAACTCTTGAGCCACCCCTCGTTATTTTAGCTTTGTAAATCTTGTGCAAACATACATGAGAATACAGTATATAAGGCAAAAACAGAGTTTGTACAATTCCAACAAGCTTGAGTGACCATTTTTATTCTTCCACACAGCCTGAACTCTCTCAGGCAGCTTTCTTCTTATTTCTTTAAAGCAGTCTTCAGGGATAGCTCCCCAGGCTTCCTAAAATGAGGCTGTTGCCAATCAGATGCTTTCCAGATGATATTGCACGGTGGATCAAAATCTGACTGTCATTCTCTGCATTCATAATTCCAACACCACTGGCGGAAATGCAGCGCCAAACCATGACAGAGCCTCCACCGTGTTTCACAGATGGCTGTAGACACTAATTTTCAGTCCAGTTCCTGTGTAACGTGGTATACCTCAGCCTTTTCTCCCTGTTTCCTTTCCTTAAGAATGCCTTCTTGACATCCGCCCTTCCTCTGAGAGCATTTCTGATGAGGCTGCAGTGAACAGTAGATGGCTCAGCTTAAGGGCCAGATTAATCTCTCAGGTGCTGTGTCAGGTCTTTGCTGCATTTTTTCCTATTTCTTAAGAACTTGATTTTCAGATGCTGTAGATAGTTTCTTTTTAGGCTTGACATTTATTCTTTTGTCTTCCACTTGTCCAGTTTCCTCAGATTTTTTAAAGGACACACTGCACACCAGATATGCCAAGTTTTCAGCTAATAGCGCTTTCAGAATCACCTTGTTGGTGCAAAAATACTATTTTATACCTGTCAAACTTTTATCCTAAGCATTTTTTATAGATTTACCTTTAAAAAAAATGGGGAAAAAATTATGTTTTTAAAACATGCTGTCAGTAACAAGGTACCTAAAGATACAATTAAAAATTGGTCCTTTGAAAAGTTTTCTCTTATGTGTAGATACAACACTGATTCAGCCCTTAGGTTAGGTGCCTTTTGTATGCTTGAATGAGTCATAGGTCAGTGCTGAGTGACTTAAATAAAAAAACAAAAACCATTCCTCTGAAAATGTTCAGGTACAAGGACTGGACTGAAAATGGATGAAAAAGTAGCCAATGTCCCCCCCAAAAAAACTTTGAAAGACCTTCAGAAATTGCACAAGACCACCTTAAAAATAAACAAATAAATGGAAGTCAGGCTCCTTGGAAGCCAAATGTAGAGAAAAGAGGCATGACTCAGAATCTCTGCACAACCCTATAGATCAAATTCAAAGTAGTATTTTGACAAATCTTAATCTCTGGTGAATCACCAACCTATCTAACTGGTTTCTCAGAGCTACACACACAGCTGAGTGAGGTGACAGACTGGGCGGTAACAAGGTCTAAAGAAATGAAAGGAAACTCATCACAGTTGTGTGATGACACAGAGCTGATCACTAACATGTTAGCCAGCCACTACTATGCCTTCTCTGCACTGTGGCCTTTACTCCCCTTGTGATGTTTTGTTCTCAGGCTTATACACTATTCCACTCAAGACTTTTATTGAACAAGGAAAATAATCTCTCCAAGCTTGCTAATTGCTCGCTAGCCAGCTCATTAACTCAGCTGCTAGCAGGACAAAGTTCTCATTGTTTATTCAGCAGGCAGCCTTGTAGCTTTCTATCCGCTCTCTTCTTATAAACACTCTACAAATTGATGCCGCTTTTTTATGTTTATAATGTGACAGAAGAGGATCCACAAAAGAAAATGGTGCTCGCAAACTAACTTCCACCATTTTGGCCTCTCGGGCTCAAAGGTCAGCTCTCTAAGCATGGCTTGCTGTTAGTGGGGGTCTCCCATTTTGAATGGGAAACAAACATTTTTGCATTTTGCTTTACTTCACAGCAAATAAACCCACCCAGTGCAGCAATTCGACTGGAATGATATAAACTGGTGAGAACAAGCCTATGGGAAAAGGGAGGGGACAACTTTAGTAATCTAGGTATCCAGCGTTTAAGTATACGTCTGCGGCTGTCAACAAAGGTTGGGCCTGATTCCATATTTCACTGGCCCCAGGCACGCACACCATTAAAAGAAATACACTTGTGTACCAGGCTGTGTGAAAGTAAAGGATTAACCAGCGGCGCCTACATAGCTGGACTAGAAGTATTAACTGAATCAATGTTTTATTTATCACGTGTTTTATTAATCTGTATTAGCATGTACGTGTCAGCCGTCTGGTGACCGTACCTTTATCGCCAAGATGAGTTAATTTCAAACTTCATGAATCGAAGCTGCTAATTTACAAGACTGATGGCACAATAAAGGTGATAAATGGGGCATATTTTCTGTTGAATGGGGATAATTTATGAGATGTGAAAGCCACAGCACAGTGGGGCCCGCGATACTGCGGATAGATCTTAAAATGTTACAAGCAGCAAAATATGCTGATGACAGCATAAATTTCTGTTTCTCCAACTGAATCTGAGAAACCTGGTCCTCTGGGTTTTTCGGACTGCCTCCACAGTAAACTCTGTCCAGAAGAATCTGGGTTTCTAACAACACATCATATCATAGTGATGGTTTGTGTATCAGGCATCACGTGGCTCCATGGTGGTTAATTACATTACACATGAAAGATCCCCAGTTTGATTCAAGGAGGGTGCACAAACCCAGCCTCAGATGGCCACAACCTAGTGCACTCCTTATACCAGTCCCAAGCCTAGAGAAATGGGAAAGGAATTCAGTGTAAAATCTGTGCTAAATTAAATACATGGATTCATCCATCGTGGTGACCCCTTGGGAACAAAGGGAACAGTTGAAAGCCCCCAACTACCATGTAGTGGGCATCCTTGTATATTAGAGGAAAGACATCAATGACAAAGCTTGGTCAGTTCGAGAGTTATCAAACTAAAACTGGTTCAGAAGCAGTGTGGACACAGGAAGTAAGTCAGTAAAGTTATGCCTCTTTTCTACTGGTACCTACTCAGCTCGACTCAACTTTTAGGGGGTTTCCTTTAGGTGCTAGGGCCTTGTACCAGGTACTTTTTTTAGTACCTACTCAGCCGTGGTTCCAAGTCCGCCGATTGGCCAGGCAGTGATGTCACTAGATGATTCATCAGAGCGACTCCTTTGCAAGAATCAAACCCACCGTTTTTGAAACCCAGCAATGAGGGAAATGGCTACACTAACCAACAACTAATTCCAGACTAATACGCTTTAATTTTAAAGCATGAAATGTTTTCTGTCCAGATGAGAGTTTTAGGACCTTATTAGATTAGAAATCGCCACAGATGCAGCAGCACAATGATAGACATTGGTCTTTGTTTTCCAGAGAATGAAGGACACAGAGTAACTGACAAGATCCAATCAGACAGCAAACATGCCTCATTTTCCCAAAAAGCTGGAGTCTGTTGTGTGTCGCCAACAAGTGTGACAGACTGCTTCTTTAAAAAAAAAAATTTTTAAAAATCACAGGCAGCTAAAAGGCCAGTGGAATGTGTAAAGGTGTCTAAACAGGGTCAAGGAAGCACTGTTGCAGAGAGGATCCTAATCAGTTCATCTGGACAATGTTGGCACAGCATTTCTCTCTCGTTTAGCAACTTTGTCTGAAACTTATACATCTACACTCAATCTGTGTGGCACTGTGGTAGAGCCCAAAGTGAGCTCTCTGTGACAGCATCGTGTTTCGGGCGGTCTTTGACTGGAAGTGAAGTCCAGACCACCATAAAGTGAATGCAAACATTAAGTCTGGAAACATAAGTCACTGTTTTAGATTACAAAACCAAGTGGTACTCAAAGCAACCCCCAATGCATTTTCTTCTGGTACTTCTAAACAGAAGCCCACACTCTCCTCACAGTTAACAGCATGCACCCTATGCAAGTAAAAACACACACACACACACACACACACACACACACAGCTCATATCCACAAAAGAAGAGGAGTGGGTTGGGGGAGTAGGGTGGGGTGAATCGGAGTGGGGGGGTGAGCCATGTCAGTGCACAAGAAATTCAATTAAGCAGACAGCGGGATAGCTCCGAAACCCAACCTCCTTTGAGCACAATATGCCCTCCAACAATCCCAACCACTCCGCTCCCAAGATTCCCAGCCAACCTCTTACCGCCATTCAGCCACTCCCCCAACACCACCATGACCCACTAAAGACCCTTTGCTGGGCTCCCTTTCATGCACCCCTCTTCCCAGTTGTCTCTTTTGCCTCCAAAGAGATGGAAATCTGTTTAGAGGTGCGAAAGCCAAGATGAAAATCTAATTTAATACTTCACATAAAAACTATGAGGCAATGACATTTAGCTTAAAAAAAATTGTTATACACACACAAAAAAAACTCCTTTTTGTTTTTTTTGTGCGCACGCGTGTGTGCGTCTGGCAACCTGACAGATGCTGTTCATTTAGCACTTGAGTAGCAGTCCTCGAGCTTGTCTCCTAAATGCCCAGGGGAGCCGCTGGCATTTGGACAGCATTAAATAAAAAACACTCTGCAGACCTCACACCACGTCCAGATCTGACCTCGCAACATGGCCACTCCGCTCGGATTTCAACCAGCCAATTGAGTAAATCTGTGCCGGTGAAGAAACCCATTCTCTTCCCGGTCTGGCATGTAACAGGTAGCTTCAGCCAAGTGGTTATTCAAGCAAGGTTTTGAGAATTATTTACTGGGGAGCGGGGAGGGGTAATGAAACACCTGCTTGTTCGGCATGCTCCTGGGTAAAGCAATCCAACGTGTGTAAATAGCAGCTTAGTATGAGAATAGTATTGCTTTTTCCGACACCTTAGGAAATGTCAATAGTTGTTCTGTTACCAGACTGAGTTGTTTTACAGCACAAGAACGATTTGCTTAGGACCGGATAGCATCAGTCTCATTACAAATGCATAGGTTTTAACAATGAGATAATAAACCTCACAAATGAGGCAGCCCTTTCCCATGCCAGTGTATTGTTAGGAATGTGTACATCATTGTCAGTGATGAACACAGCAGAGCCTGAGACTCTGGGCGCACAATGTCACACACATACACACACAGGCTGAGAGAGGCGGTAGGCTTCTGCAGACACAATATGGATGTTACATAATAGCAGCCAAACACAGCCCAAAATGTTGTACGCTAGCGTACATGTGCATGTGCGCATGCATGTGTATTTACGGATCAAGGGCTCCCTTATGTATGCAACAATTCTTTTGTGTTTGTTACCTTCACGGTTTTCCTAGCACACAATTCCAGGAATGTCCAATGGATAGCATGTGACCAGTGTGATCTGATTTGAAGCTGCTTGCTTTGAGCCTGCATTATGCTGCTGTTGCCTTGTCCTTGTAAATTGGGGTAAAATGAAAATAAGAGTTTCAGCTAGGTGGAGGATTCCCCCACACCCACATACCCCCCCACCCCCACCCAATGCACACACACACACACACACACACGCAGACACTAGTTTTTTCCTCTTGCCAAACAGATCACAGTGGGTTAGGGCCCCATGCGCTTGCTAAACAAGGCTTAGTGCACTCCTGTTCCATCATGGCTTTTCATCCCTACATTGCAGCTTTCAGCCATGTATTTAGGTCTTAAAAACAGGGATATTGATTTCTGGTCCCAAGCCATGCATTTCAAACGGGGCCCTAAGCAGATATGAGTGCTCTTCCACAGCCAGAGACAACAATGATAATCAGCGAATAACCCCAAGGAGCAAAAAAAAAAAAAAAAAATCAATCTCCTTGATCCCCCTTTGAAAGCTTATTAAGATAAGTCCCCTTCCTTGAGAGCCACAGCGCAGTGACCTGAATCAGCACAGACTCAAATGATAGGTTGGTGTGTGAGCTGAAACAGCCACTTACAGATGCTATGTGTGTCATAATCACCCCAATCAAGAACTTTACAGTGAGGTTAAGCCAAGACCCCATGGGTGTTAACTCCAGCCCAACAATTCTGATCAGCATATGCTGCCACAGCAAGCACATGACGTGCAGTGACTACACAGCCTGACTGTAGTGATCTATGAGCAGCAAAGCCCAGGAATACAGATGTGATGGCCAGTTAGTTATGGTTTAATTAAACAATGGTCCCAAAAGTTTTTATTTAGGAACTTGTCAATTGCCTGATTGCTGGGATTCTATGATGTGGGGCATGCATGATGATTGTGGCAACCAGGTGTGTTTACAAGTGCACGTACTCACCGTTAAGTCCATTGGGGATGCTTGTGTGATGATGTGGTGCCGACAGGTCGTCCCATGGATCTTCTCGATTGTGGGGCCCATCTTACTGTTCTCTGAGGGCTTGTGTATGTGGTTGTGATTGTGGTGGTCCGGGCTGCCAGCGCTACCTGTACTAGATGTGCTACTCCCATCTCCAACATCTCTGACAGTGCTGGTGCCCCCGTTCAGGTTGGTCAAGCTGGACTGACTGTCTATGGAGCTCCTGGACCCTGCCCCATTCCTCTCTTCATCCAGCATGAGGATGATCTCCTTCAGTTCAGAGTTCTCCCTCAACACAGTGTCCTGGTTGGCCTCCAACTCCTTCAACTTCATCAGTGTAGGTGCCCACCTCCTTCCACATGGAGCTGGCGGTGTCACGGCCGAGCGCTGCCACTCCCGGGACAGCTTCTTGCCCTTCTGTCGGTCATCGTCCAGGAAGCAGCAGAGCTCCCGGAGGCTCGTGGTTGTCATCCTGGAGCTTCTGGTTGATCTCCTTGAGGTTCCGGATTTCATGAAGGTGCACCTGCAGCCGCCGGTTGATGTCTTCATCATGTTGCCATGCTCGATCATCAAGTTCATTTTCTCGCTGTCAACTCTCCGTAATTTCTCTAACCAGTTCCTCTTTGCTGCACCGCAGCAGCTCGTCGTCCGTCAGCTGGCTCAGGTCATCCTTCGGCCCCTCGGACGGATTTTTAGCCATGACTGTCGCGGCTATGAGTCTCAGTTCGTTTATGCAGCTGCTTGAAATTAACTCTCAAAACTCATTAACCTAACCTCAACTGCGGAATTGTGTTAAAATACGAATACATTGTCCAAAATCTGAAAGTATCGCGAATGCCCTGATCTTCAACAGGCCGATAATAACATGGAAAAATTATAAATATATATGTCTATGATGCGACGGCAACCCGAGCAATAACTGAATGCCACTAAAATCTGGTAAAAAAAAAAAAATACTCACAGAAACAACAGCTGGTACTCACATTCCGTCAGTAACCGACACACACGACGGGAAATCGATTAACTGTGATTTCCAATCAGGTACCGGACGCAGAGTCCTGTCAGCAGAACACACCGCGACCCATAACAGTGAGCACCGTCTCTGCTGGACACCTCTCCATTCAGATGATGGAAAACGTGAAACGCAACAGCCTGGTTCTTCTTCTTTCTTTCTTTCTTTCTTTTTTTTTTAAAGGTGAATGAAATCTGATTTCACGCAGAACAGCGAATGTTCGAATAAACAGGCAACCTATAGTAAAGCCACTTTTCCCACGGCGGAGCTCTCTCTCGGACGTGTTTTACCGTCTCCTCGGCTAAACCTCTTTAGTGAGGCGGTGCGTTAGTGGACGGAGGGCTCAATCCTTTCCACTCAACCAGCTCGGAATTATCAGTGGACCTCCGCCTCCCTCCTCCTCCTCCTCCTTGCCCAAACACTCGGGTTTGAAATCATTCAAGTGGATCTGGCTCAAGACGGCCAATCAAGACGTGCGAGAGAAGTGGGCAGCAGGTAGATGAAATCGTGCGGCGCAGCCTCATAGACCTCAGGCTCGGCCTTCTTAAAGGTACAGAGGACGCTCAGGACCACAAACACGCTGGATTTATTAAAAAAAAAAAAAAAAAGAGTCGGACTATGGCTCATGACTTTTATTTTTTATTATTAAATCAAGCAAACGTGTATTGCGTACTTTGATTGTACAAGCCAGTTAAAACGTTTCTTTGACGGCATTTAAGCACTGGAAAGCTGCTCTAATTTATTAAGTGGCCCAAATTAATCATTTATTTAAAATGAAAAAAACACTTGAACCCATATTGAAAGCAGACTTCAGCTACAACCTGATTTACCACTTGCGGCAAAGAACTCTGTGATCGCAAAATATGAGAAATTATGTTTAAATGTTAGAGAGCTTATGAGACTTGATTTGCTGACAAGTGTAGTTCTAACAGGCGCTTTAAAGTCAGGCTTCTCTGCAAGATCTCAGTGCCCTCGTGTGTACATGTAAAATCACTGCACTGCAAACGAAGCGACGCTAAAATTTAGCGTTTACATATTTGTGTCATACGCACTAAAAGTTTTGTGGCTCGCTGGTTATAATAAAGTCACTACACAGAGTTTTATGATGACTTTGTGCAAGATTAAATGAACAAGTGTAAATGGCATTAAACCCAGCCTTCCCCAAATTGTTCCAATATTCTCATTATTAATGAAGAAATTATCATTACATTAATTTCATATGACTATACTGTGTACTTCATTCATGCCTGATATTGTTTCATTAGAAAGATTTTTTCAGTCACAGGATTGAGGCAGTAGTACAGATAAGCCCAGTTTTACCCCATAGACCACTATGGCTTCTTTTTATGTATTTTAAGGCCTTTTAGTCTTTGTAATCCCTGTGGCTCAAAGTGCACACCACTCCACTCTTTGGTCTGAGCGTGGCAGTATCCAGGATGTCAAAGGTCTGTCCCGGGACAAGAGTGAAATCAAATCTCTGCAGCAGTTTGGCCATCACCACTTTAGCCTCCATCTAAAAGAACACAGCAGCACACACAGAGTTCAGTCAGTATGTTTATAGGTGAGTGGATAGGTGAGTGCTCACTCATTCTGCCATACCCACCTGAGCAAAGTTCTGTCCCAGGCACGAGCGAGGACCGAGGGCAAAAGGGTAGTAGCAGTAATAAGGCCTTGTTAAACAGATAAGAGGCAGCCTCAGTTACTGCACACAGTGTTTTCTTTAGACAATAATGGGTGGCTAAATATTAAACTAAACATAAAACATGTCAGCATGGTGAAATATTGTGCTACTTACTTGGGAGCATCTGGGTGAAATCTGTCTGGATCAAATTTCAGTGGATCCTTGAAGAATCTGTCCAGCCTCCCACACACATAGGAATTGAACTGAATATTAGAAGAACTGATTTCACAATTTAATCCATTTTAAACATTTGGTGCCAATTTTGTTTACACATATAAAACTGAAACTCATTTTCTGTTTTAGAGCTTGAAACATATTAAAAAGCAAATGACTCACAACAGCACTGAATCCCCCAGGTATGTGGATACCATCAATGACCATGTCTTCAGCTACATAACGAGATGTGCCCGGAGCTGTGGGGTAAATTCTCAGAGTCTCTTTCAGCACCTGGGGGAAGATTACGATGTGAGGTGCACACTTTGGGTCACTAACTTAAAGTAAAAAGAGCAAAGCACACTGGAAAAAAAGTTGAGAGAAGAGGCAAGTAATCCCAGTTTGGATTGAGCACTTTCATAAAGTTTAAGTATTTTTTGCTAATTTATTGCATGTACCTGTGACAGGTAGACCAGTTCTCCTAAGTCGTCATAGCTTATGTCACGTTTCATCCCAATGACATCATCCACCTCTTTCCTTGCTCTATCAGTAGATAAAGGAAACCAATCAAACAGATGAGACATGTGTTTAATCATATATTTCAGGTTATACTCATGCAAAAACATAGAAAATTGTAAATAAAATTATGTTAATTTTTAAGTTCTGTATGCGTTCTTACTTCGCCAGGATTTCAGGATGTCCTCCAAGTTCCATGACGCAAAAAGCCAGTTTATTAGCTGTTGTCTCTTGCCCTAGAAAATTATCAATTTGTCAGTATTGCATCAGAAAACCTCAGAATGGACCAACAATGCACAGCTCTCACTTAAAAGGTTGTATTTTTAATCTTTATGTCTCTATAGTATGTGGGCATGCTTTGCAATTAATATTAAACTCCACCAAACAGCAGCAAGTTACAAATTCACACTGACACTAGTGAGCATGTTGTGTAAATCTGAAAATTAACTTGACCTTTTAATGCAGTGAGCTTAATATTGAGCTACAGAGCAGCACAGCCTCCAGTTTGTGCGGTTTGGAGAATTTCACACACAAAGCTGAAACAAGAGTGAATCACCTGCAATGAAGAATGTCACAAAATTGTCCAACATAAATTCCTCGTCTTCTTCAGTCATGCTTTCCTCTGAAATGATAAGAAAATGGACATATACATTCATATTTTTCATAGTTTTTCACTTTGTCTAATCACAGAGACACTATAATGCTGCTCTTATTGATTCTAATCCTATGTGGAATTTGGTGACCACAACCTTGGCTGGCAGTTTTGATGATCTGTGTCAGGATGTCCTTGGGGACCTCTTCACTGTTTTTAATGGCGGTCTTTCTCTCACTGATCCACTTTGCTCCAGTTGTGCGCAGCAGGCGGGCCGCTTCCCTCACCTTATTAACATATGCTCTGTTCTTGGGTTTGAACTGGAAAGGCAGACTCAGGGGTTTAATATGTCATATTGTTAACAAAGTTCATAACAGACATACTATATATTAACAAACATTGAAGTAATACCTCAAAAAACATGTCTCTGATGTAGTAAACCATTCCTTTCAGACACGTCTCAATGGCTTTGGGGAAAGGTGAACTATTCTTCAGGAGGTCCAAGTCCACCCCAAAGGCGACCTGAAATATATCAAGGACAAACATGCACAGATATGTACTCACACCTAAAACATGATTAGAACCTTTCCAGCTTGTGCCTTCTTTAGAGAGAAGAACATGTGGAGGGGGAGCCGGGGTGGATCAGTGGGTGAGCAGGTGACCATATATGCAGCATGGCAGTGGTGCAGCCAGCCGGGGTTCATGTCCAACCCGTGGCTTTTTGCAGTGTGCCCCCCCCTCTCCCCACCTTCCTGTCTATCCTCACTGTTCACCATCCAATACAGGCAAAAAAAAAAACTATGTTGAGGAAACTGTAAAACTGACTGTACTATAATACCTTACTAATAACATCTAGGGTGACACAGTTGACCAGGTGGAGCATATTAGCTTCTGTTTTACTCTCAGCAACCTCTGCGAGTTTATCCATCAGTTTCTCTGCCCTCTCATTGAAGGTTCCCATTAGACCTCTCAGATACCTGGAAGTAACACAAGTTTGAGATGGAGGAAGAGCACATCAACGACAAACCAGCAGCACTGATTTTTATCCACTATGACTGTAAATATGGGACATAAACAGGCGGCTGAGCAGACACGTCATTCTGTCATTTTGTTCTGTTTAACTCACAGGCTGCTGAAGGCAGGGTCCATGATGCGGCGCTGTTTGTACCACTGCTCATGATCACGTGCTGTTAATAGGCCATTGCCAAAAAACCTTTAAAAACAAACAAATAGTTGAGAGAATGCTTTCAAAAAAGCAAAAATATGATTGTAAACCACATAATTTTCACTCAACTAAATCAGAAGTTTGACACATTGTGCTATCACAAAGGATGGTTTGTTATTTTCATTGTTAAACTGATGCAAGGACAGCTTTACAACATGTTAAGTTGCTGTCGAGTTGCATTGGATGCATGTTTCCCACCAAGCCATGGTCTTCACTGTTATATGCAGTGAAACATGTAATGCAGCACCAGAAAAATAAATTTTTTTGAAACAATTTAAAAAAAAAAAAAAGGTAAATATCCAATCCATAAAAACAAAAACAAAGAAGAAAAGAAAGTAATTGGGCAGAGAGGGACTGCCTTCAGATTGGTAGGTAACTCACTCTAGCTTGCCCAAACAAGTGGTCCCACCTCTAACCAGGCCCAGCCCTGCTTAGCTTCCGAGATCAAAGATCAGATGGGCTCAGGGTGATGCTTTGATGGGGTACTAATACTTGCAGATGTTATATACTCATAAAAATAATAAAAATTCCTGTTCCAAGTGGAGGAGTGTAAGTATCTTGGGGTCTTGCTCATGAGTGCACTGAGAAGGGAGAGGGAGATTGGCAGATGGATTGGGGCTGCAGTGGTGCGGATGCTGCACCGGTGAGTGTAACAGCGAAGCTATGTCCCTACCCTCACCTATGGTCATGAACTTTGGTTAGTGACTGAAATAATGAGACTGCAGATACAAGCAGCAGAAATGAGCTTCCTCCAAAGGGTGGCTGACCCCTCCCTTAGAGACAGGGTGAGGAGTGCAGCCATTCGAGAGGAATGAACGAAATAAAATGAATGGAAGGAATTTTAAAAAAAACTGACCTTTTTCCCACTATTTTTGCCGTGAAAACTTCCAAATGACAGATTTTTGTTATTTAATAAAGAAATCCATGTAAAATTACTCTTTAAGCGTCATTTCACACTCACTGTATGTATTTACAGTAATATCTTAGAATTGAACAGTTTTAACTTTAAAATAAACAGTACAGTACAAATTATGTTAGACTTGTGACCTTATTTTTAGAGTCATTTTGTGTGTGGTGGTGGTGGTGGGAATTAGGTGCACAAGTTTGAATTGATAATAGAGTTTCTCTAATCCACACGGGGTTCAAACAAATACAAACCATTAAAAAAACCCAAATTAACATGAAATTCATGCCCATCATGAGGGTATGTAAACTTCTTATAACAACTGTACAACAAACCAACTAAGATATACTGATCAATTACCTCTGACCAAACAGGTTGAAAAGTTTTTTGTAGCCTTGTTTATCTTTGGGGTACTTTGGAGACATCAGGATTTCCTGAAACCAGAAACAAATGGACACAAGTCAGTGACAGAGAGGAGGGATAAAACAGAAGAGAAATCACAATAGTTCACAGATTTCTAGACATTTGACCTAAGCAGCCCCTTCATTAATGACACCTGAGTATTTAATGTCAAAATGGCTAAATTTGAAAAACAGTAGTGAAACAAGTGTGTACCTTGGTGGTCTCTGGACAGTACGTACACACTAAGACGTAATGAAGCACATTTAACCTGTAGACAGGCCCATACTTCTCAGCCCTGCAAGTGATATATATTTTCATTAAACCTTTTAACATGATATTAATGAACATGATATTAATAATTCTGATTCCAGTGTAATGTATTTGTTATGTAGGCAAGAATAAAAGGCAAAATAGGCACTGGAAACAAGAAACACCAAACACAGAAACTGGTTTGTGCTTAACTCACCACTCCAGGAATTTGTCGTGTACATTTCCGTCATTTTCCATCATCTTCACAAGCGTTGGTGACTGTCCGAAGAAAAAACTGGGGAGACAAACTGTACGTCATTCTCAGGTAACGTCCGCACGCCTGTTTTAAAGGACTGCTTCACTTACCTGTCCCTCGGCGGCCCGGGTATGTGGTCATACTTCATATGAATGTATTTAATGTACAAGCAGTAGCCAAGAAACGCAGTGATCAGCAGAAGGAGCAGAAACATCAGAGCCTGAGAGGCCAAACTCAGAAGTACGCTGAAAACTGCCATCGTGTCCCATAGACGTTTGCGTTAAAGCTGGTTGACCTTTGTGTCGGGCAGTCCACAGTCAGACTGAAAGAAAAACGTGAGCTGGTTATCAAGCACTCTAAAACAGAAGCAGTCTACACTGTTCAAAAAATAACAACAAAATAAAGCGACTCTCCATCATCAGTTTAACACAAAGTCAATCAAACTTTAGGGATATCAATCTGTCCAGTTAGGAAGCAGAAACCACCGTGAATCAGTTTCACCTGCTTTGGTGCAAATTAAAGTGGCTCACAGGTTCACCGGAGGGGCAGCAATAAGAAGACCCCCAGAAGGAGAGTGGTGTTGCAGCTGGACACCCCAGACCACTGCTCTCTCCTGATTTATCTTGAGTTTTGCTTTTTCTCACTGCTGGTAAGCAGGGCAGGCTCCTCCTGCTCCTCCTATTCCCGGCTCCTATCTCCTATCTCTGCGTGCTCTCAAGGATGGAGATTTTTGGTAAAGTGACTCATTTATCCAGGTTAAAAAAGAAACAAACAAAAAAACTCATCAATGTCTTCTTCAAGAGAGATCTGGGCAATTTGCAATTTCTAGCAGAAATTGCAAGAAATATAACATCACAGTTCTATGAAGCTATTTTAAGTGGTCAAAAAGGTCATGATTGATTATATTACAGAACACAGAGTAGAGGAACAATAACATAGTCATAAATATAGTTGCAAAACAGGTCTTTTCTTTATTTTAAATATAACCCCTTCATAAATCCTGTTGACTCTGACCTTATTTATCAATGTAAACAAAGATAATCGACATAAAAATGCATAGAGACATTGACAATCATTTTTTGGCACAGATGAGGGCAACATTGAGCTACTGGACGCCTCTGCAACATTGCGTGAAGATCTGGGGCAGTGGTCCCCATCTTTAAGAAGGGAGACCAGAGGGTGTGCTCCAACTATCCAGGGATCACATCCTCAGCCTCCACAGTAAGGTCTATGCCAGGGTGCTGGAAAGGAGGGTCCGTCCATTAGACGAACCTTGGATTCAAGAGAAACAATGCGGTTTTTGTCCTGGTCACGAAACACTGGACCAGCTCATCATCCTCTCAAGGATATTCAAGCGTGCGTGGGAGTTTGCCCATCCAGTCTACATGTGTTTTGTGGACTTGAAGAAGGCATTTGACCACGTCCCTCGGGGTATCCTGTGGGAGGTGCTGCGGGAGTATGGGGCATCTGGCCCGTTGTGGTGGGCCATTCAGTTCCTGCACAACTGCAGCGAGAGCTTGGTCCGTATTGCTGGCAATAAGTCAGACTCATTTTTTGTAGGAGTAGCCAAGTGGTGGAATGCTTCTGCCTTGGTGGGCTCAGAATCTTATCTCTGTTCTTTGTGGATGATGCGGTCCTGTTGGCTTCATCAGGCGGTGGCCTCCAGCTCGCAGTGGAACGGTTCGCAGATAAGCGGATAAAAAAGGATGGATGGATGGATGAATGGATGGTATATGTAGGTATATTCTCTTCTGATAAGCAAAACAAAAAGACAGTCAAGTAAAGACCATTAAACCTGACCAGCAGAACTCGGTGGCAAATAAATTGTAATATTGTCTAGATACTTTTTATTTTGGGATTTTGCATTTAGTTTATTCCACTGCACTGTACTGAAAAAGTGATCGTAACACAGTCCTAAAATCCATCATCTTTTGTTTGGTGTCTCATACAGGGGTGGCAGTGGTGCAGTGGGTAGGTGCCCATCTCGCAACTGGAGTTGCTGGTTCGATTCCCCATCTGAGCGCATGCTGTTATTGTGTCATGTGGCCTCCTGGGCAAGACACTTAACCCACATTACTTAAGTGTGAATGTGGTGGTCAGCCAGACTGGGGCAGCTGTGGCTACATTAGTAGCTTACCACCATGACTGAGGTACAAATGAATAATGCATGTAAAGTGTCTTTGAGTACCATGAAAAGCACTATGTAAGTCTAAGGCATTATTATTATGGATCTCTTTTAACCAGCTTTTCTCAGCTTTTTGTATTTCTTAAGGACCAAGGTTGATGCACTCACATTTGAAAATGGAGAAAAATCAGCAGGATTTCTCATTTCATATAATTTTTTTCTTCTTTTTTTTGACTCCCATACACAAGTTGGTTAAAAGTTCAGTAACAGATCATGTCAAGCATCAGTTTATCACACTAATTCAAAGCTTTGATATATGTACAATGGGGGAAAATCATTTTTATTTGTTTTTTGTTTTTTTTACCACTGTAAGCCATTATTTGTCCTCTTATCTACTGTGGTTCTGATTCCATAGGTCTCTTTAAAGCATACACAAACATCCATCCTAGATGGCATTTCTCTCAGCCGTGTATCTGATCTTAGTGCCATACTGTTATATTAAATAGGTTTAGGACCTGAATGCAGGAATCTGAGGCAGGCAGATGTAAAATAGAAAACTACCTTTATTGAAGGTGAAGTAAATCTAAAATACAAAGCCCCAAGGACCAGGAAGGGAAAAACAATAACAGAAGTCCAGCTAGGGAAAGTGTTAGTCACAGGGATGAGCAACAGCCCTCATGACAAGGACAAAGGGACTAAGGCTATATATACACGAAGGGCTAATCAGGGGTAGTGGAAGCAGCTGGGAAAGCTGATGTTTTTATGACTTGTCTTTTTTTTCTGACCTTGTGAACTGCTTTGCAGTGTGGATTCTGAAAAGTGCCCAGTAAATTATTTTTTGATAATTATTTGTACATTCCTCTACAAAAAAGCAAAACAACACAACACACAAACACACACACACGCACACACACTCTTTAATGAAATAAGATATTTTAATGCTTTGACTCTTTACTGTTGTACCTTTTCACAAGTGTGCAAACTTCTTGTCTTGTTGAGCTTGTGACTAGGTTGTAAATGTAACTTAAGATCACGGACAGCTGACTAGCACAGGTCCTCAGGACCTTGGAGCCTGCAGCCTTGCTCTGGTGTAGTTTCTCCAGCTGTCTCCTAACCCTTGCGTTGTTGCTCTCTCCTCAGTTTCTCCCTGTCCCCAGACCTGAATGCTTTCTCTTTTAATTATGGATTTTTTTTTCAGGTGCCTAGTGATGCAAGACTTATTATTCACATTTGGTGACCATAAAATGGGGCATTCACAATGGTGGGCCACAGAAACATCCCATCTCCAGGACTGCACCGCAAATAGTGCAGCTCCTCTCTCCCATCTCCATCTGCCCTGACAAATTCTGAAGGCAGATACTGTCACACTGGGAAGTGTTTTTGTGAACCATGTCATACTACACTCATGATATTCCCTCTAGGTCTTAATCAGCACACCAAGCTCTATCCATCTTATTGCACAAAGACCTGCTGTCCATTGATTCCTCCCTAGCTTGTCAGAGATAAGAGGTCTCATTCCAGTCAGTATCACTGGTGTACTCAGTGCCATCAGTTGGTCCTGTGTGTAAACAATATAGATCCCCATTGGCCAAAAAAGCACCACAAACAAGAAAAAAAAATATGATTAAAGTAATAAAGTAACAAACTGATTCGTAATTAAGAATAATTGAGTAAGTGATTAAGAAAACAGTGACAAACAACAAAACACACAAGAGCTTTTGCTGCCACTCAGCACAGCAACATGCCACACACCAGGAAATGAGACTGCCTTTTTATTTCTCCCCAATGTATTTGTTTACTCTTTGGTGTACTATTCACAGCCATTTAAAATCTATGTGCCATTCCATCACAAAGATTCTATAATATTGCTCTTATTCAGTCTTATTCATGTGTCTCTGATGTAGTAAGCCATTCCTTTCATACATGTGTCAGTGGCTTTAGGGAAATGTGAAGTATTCTTCAGGAGGTCCAAGTCCACCCCAGAGGCAACCTGAAATGGATCAAGGAAAAAGCATACACAAATATGCACTCATACTCAAAACACGATTAGAGCCTTTGTAATAAGTTAGCACTTTCTTCACAATGAGGAAATATGTCTTGGATAAAGGCTACTATGGGAAGCCCTATGGTTTACAGAGAATGGCCAGAAAAAGAGAAACCATCTGGTGAGCAGCAGTTCTCTGTGTAAAAATGCCAGATGTAAAGAGTATGTGTGTGTGTGTTTGTCATTAAACGTACTTAATAATGAGGGCGCCCCACGATCAATCTCTTTTTGGCACAACACCAACCATCTCAGCATGGACCGATGGCAGGGCCCCCGGTGCCCGAGAACTGCCCGAGATCCTGTTTCCTGAGGAAGAAGCCAGCCATCTGCCACCGTAAGCACCCCATGCCCCACACCCCAAGACCACAAGGCAGCACCCACCCCAGAAAAGGAAACATCCCACCTTAAAAATTGTTATTAACTGCTGTCGGGAACAGAAAAGTATCTTTATTGAAGGTGAAGTAAATCTAGCCCCATGGTCCAAAAAAGAGAAAAACAATAACAGATGTCCAACTAGAGAAACTGTTCATCACAGGGACAGCAGCAGCCCTCACAACAAGGACAAAGGGATGACTGAGGACATATATATATATATATATATATATATATGCAAAGGGTTAATCAGGGGACATGGACACAGCTGGGACACAGAAGGATACAAGAGGGATGCAAGAGGGAAGACTATGAAAACAACAGAAGAGATTATACAAATTAATCCTGAAGCAGAATATCAATATACAGGCACACAGATACCCCAAAACAGCAGCCACAGTCCTCCAGATGATGTTCCCGCACCATTTCAACAGCATACCTCTCTCCTCCCCAAAG
Source organism: Pterophyllum scalare (assembly GCA_024447675.2). Classification (NCBI taxonomy): domain Eukaryota; kingdom Metazoa; phylum Chordata; class Actinopteri; order Cichliformes; family Cichlidae; genus Pterophyllum; species Pterophyllum scalare. The sequence goes on from JAMQGT020014333.1 coordinate 65,084, forward strand.
TATGCACGCTGAAAGGTAAACTCCTTTCAGTCGCAAATGTGAAAGTGCGTGTCTTTAGTAAATTCTGACAGTAGCTTTTAAAAGCCAAAAGAAGGCTTTGATCTGGTGTAGAAAGCACATTAAAGTAGGGAAATATTCTACCTTAAAACACAAAACACTATTTAATCTTCTTCATCATCAGTCTTTATTCCAGACAGATGGTTAAAAAAAAAAAAAAAATCAAAACAGGAAACAAGATAAAAGCAAACGAAATGAGTCAGTTACATCTTTTTGTGGCTGACATTTATTTACTTCAGCAGCTGAAGATACTTCAACCTCTTCAATTTCCTTCTATTTGACAACCACCCAGTTATGATATGATAATCCATCATTCGTTCATCACAACTTATGCTAGTTGTACAATTTAAACACTTCCTGAATCTGTTTCAAATTAAAAGCATTCCCGGAACAGAAACGCTTCATTCCCTAAGCAGGCTGTTATCCTGGAGCATTAGTAGGAATTTGTTTTGGAAAACACAAACTAAGTTTTATCCGTTAAAAAAAAATGAGGAAAAATTATACACAGGAATATCTGATGCTCTCTTATCCTCAGACAACCTTCAATTAATTCACGTTATTCTAGCGTTATTAAGTCGCCTCTGATTGTGACTCCATGTCACTTGCTGTGGTGCACATAAATGTGACAACAGGTTCACTGGAGAGGTAACAACAAAACAACTGCCCCCAAAAGGGTGGAGGACACAGGCCTTTGCTCTCTCCTTATCTTCCTGGCTGTTTTGTCTCTGGTTTTGCTGGGCCTTTGTCACCACATCTGCGCATGCTCCTGATGAGACGTTGTGGAAGGACCTCCTCCATATGCAGCAATAAACTTTGTGATTACAAAATATGAAAACAACGTATGTCTCAAGGAGTGACAGTTTGTGAGTGTTGATTTTCTGGAAGTTGTACTTTTAACAGGTGCATCAAAGGTTAGACTTCTCTGCAAGATCTTAGCGCCCCCATGTGTGCAGTGTCAGTTTCTTCTGGCTTTCTGAAGGTCTTTCAAGGTTTTTCTTTGGACATTGGCTGTTTTTCACTCATTTTCAGTCCAGTCCTTGTACTTGAATGTTTTCACAGGAATGTTTTTTGGTTTAAGCCACTCAACACTGACCTATGAATCATTCAAGTATACAAAAGGCACCTAACTCAAGGGATGAACCAATGATGAGTACATCATTTGTTGTGTGTTGTTGTAACTGAAAGTTTTGTTCTTACTTGTTCTTAGGAAATACAAAAAAAATCCAGCAGAGGCCTGACACAGAACCCGAGAGATTAATCTGCCCCTTCAGTTGCTCCCATCTACTGTTCACTGAAGGCTCATCAGAAATGGTCTCAGTGGAAGGGAGGCTGTCAAGAAGCCATTCTTAAGGAAGGGAAACAGGAAGAAAAGGCTGAGGTGTGCCACATTACACAGGAACTGGAGTGAAATTCAGTGGCAACAAGTCTGATACAGAGTGATGAATTCAAATTTGACATTTTTGATTCAAATCATCATCAATATGTAACAGAGAGGTACAACAGTGAGTATTCTGCAGCCATCTGTAAAACACAGTGGAGGCTCTGCCATGGTTTGGGGCTACATTTCAGCCAGTGCTGCTGGAGATCTTGTCATTATGAACATAGAAAAGTACCATCAGGTTTTCATGATTCAGTTTTCCCATTTTCATAGCAAAATATAAAGAAATGCACTTTGCACAGGAATATACGGTATATGCAAACTATTTAACTATATAGGGAACTGGGTTTAATACATGGCATTGAACCCAGTTCCCTATTTGTTAAAGCCAGCTTAAATGTTTTTTTTGACAATATGCACTGGAAAGCTGCACTGTTTAAGTGGCCCTAAATAATCTTTTTTTTTTTAATGGAAAAAATGACAAATTATGTTTAAATGAGAGCGAGCTTATAAGACTTGATTTGCTGGCAAGTGCAGTTCCAACAGGTGCTTTAAAGTCAAGCTTCTCTGCAAGATCTCAGTGCCCTCATGTGTACATACAGCATCACTGCACAGCAAAAGAATTGATGCCAACATTCAACATTCACATATTAGTGATGATGATGACTTTGTGCAAGGTTAAATGCATCCATCCATTTTCTTCTGCTTATCCGAGGCCGATTCACAGGGTCAGCAGCCGGAGCAGAGAAGCCAAGACCTCCCTCTCCCCAGCCACCTCTTCCAGCTCGTCATTACATTACATTACATATTACATTAATTTCATATGACTATACTGTGTTCTTCATTCATGCCTGATATTGTTTCATTAGAAAGATTTTTTCAGTCACAGGATTGAGGCAGTAGTACAGATAAGCCCAGTTTTACCCTATAGACTACTATGGCTTCTTTTTATGTATTTTAAGGCCTTTTAGTCTTTGTAATCCCTATGGCTCAAAGTGCACACCACTCCACTCTTTGGTCTGAGCGTGCCAGCATCCAGGATGTCAAAGGTCTGTCCCGGGACAAGAGTAAAATCAAATCTCTGCAGCAGTTTGGCCATCACCACTTTAGCCTCCATCTAAAAGAACACAGCAGCACCCACAGAGTTCAGTCAGTGTGTTTATAGGTGAGTGGATAGGTGAGTGCTGACTCATTCTGCCATACCCACCTGAGCAAAGTTCTGTCCCAGGCACGAGCGAGGACCGAGGGCAAAAGGGTAGTAGCAGTAATAAGGCCTTGTTGAACAGATAAGAGGCAGCCTCAGTTACTGCACACAATCTTTTCTTTAGACAATAATGGGTGGTTAAATATTAAACTAAACATAAAACATGTCAGCATGGTGAAATATTGTGCTACTTACTTGGGAGCATCTGGGTGAAATCTGTCCGGATCAAATTTCAGTGGATCCTTGAAGAATCTGTCCAGCCTCCCACACACATAGGAACTGAACTGAATATTAGAAGAACTGATTTCACAATTTAATCCATTTTAAACATTTGGTGCCAATTTTGTTTACACATATAAAACTGAAACTCACTTTCTGTTTTAGAGCTTGAAACATATTAAAAAGCAAATGACTCACAACAGCACTGAATCCCCCGGGTATGTGGATACCATCAATGACCATGTCTTCAGCTACATCACGAGCTGTACCTGGAGCTGTGGGGTAAATTCTCAGAGTCTCTTTCAGCACCTGGGGGAAGATTACGATGTGAGGTGCACACTTTGGGTCACTAACTTAAAGTATAAAGAGCAAAGCACACTGGAAAAGTTGAAAGAAAAGGCAAGTACTCCCAATTTAGATTGAGCCCTTTTTCATAAAGTTTAATTATTTTTGCTAATTTATTGCATGTACCTGCGACAGGTATACCAGTTCTCCTAAGTCGTCATAGCTTATGTCACGTTTCATTCCAATGACATCATCCACCTCTTTCCTTGCTCTATCAGTAGATAAAGGAAACCAGTCAAACAGATGAGACAAAGACATATATTTCTGAAAAAATTCACATGTATTTACACGTCTGTGGGTTTCAGAGATATAGTAATGTCTGAGATTAGGAATATAGTTGTTGATGAGATTAGAATAAGGTTTTTCAGATCTATCAAAGTCTCAGTAAGTCACATCAAGTCCATGTGTATCAAGATGAGAAGATTTCTGAGGATCTCAGAAATTTTACTTATTTAGGTCCTCTTTTCTTTACTTGTAGGACACGGGTTAATCATATATTTCAGGTTAGAGTCATGCAAAAACAAAGAATAATGTAAATAAAATTATGTTAATTGTTAAGTTATATAAGCGTTCTTACTTCGCCAGGATTTCAGGATGTCTTCCAAGCTCCATGATGCAAAAAGCCAGTTTATTAGCTGTTGTCTCTTGCCCTACAAAGTTACCATTATGTCAATATTGAATATAAAAACCTCAAAATGGACCAACAATGCACAGCTCTTACTTAAGAGTTTATAGTCTTAATTTCTGCACCACAATTGTGAGTCTTAAAAAGCCAAGTTAACTTAGAATCAATAATATCAATATGTAAACAAAAGAAGGTTAATAAGTATTTTTTCCCTGATGGCTATATTATTCGTTACACCTTGCTTTTGTGATCAGTTAGTAATTAGTGTGCAGTTACATTTATAAATATCATTGTCCTGTCACAAATACAAAGATTGAAAAGAGTAATGCATTTTTTTTATACCTTGGAGGTATGAGAACTCATATAACACTTGACCTCAAAATGAACCAACAATGCACAGCTCTCACTTAAAAGGTTGTATTTTTAATCTTTATGTCTCTATAGTATGTCAGCATGCATTGCAATTAATATTAAACTCCACCAAACAGCAGAAAGTTACAAATTCACGCTGACACTAGTGAGCATGTTGTGTAAATCTGAAAATTAGCTTGACCCTTTTAATGCAGTGAACTTCATCTTGAGCTACAGAGCAGCACAGCCTCCAGTTTGTGTGTTTTGGAGAATTTCACACACAAAGCTGAAACAAGAGTGAATCACCTGCAATGAAGAATGTCACAAAATTGTCCAACATAAATTCCTCGTCTTCTTCAGTCATGCTTTCCTCTAAAACGATAAGAAAATGGACATATACATTCATATTTCACTTTTCCTGTTTTTTACTATTACTTGCAGACCACATCCACCAAATTAAGATTCTATTTAAATCTGTGTGTCACATTTTTGTGTCTTGTTTATCACTTTGTCTGATCACAGAGACACTATAATGCTGCTCTTATTGATTCTAATCCTATGTGGAATTTGGTGACCACAACCTTGGCTGGCAGTTTTGATGATCTGTGTCAGGATGTCCTTGGGGACCTCTTCACCGTTTTTAATGGCGGTCTTTCTCTCACTGATCCACTTCGCTCCAGTTGTGCGCAGCAGGCGGGCCGCTTCCCTCACCTTATTAACATATGCTCTGTTCTTGGGTTTGAACTGGAAAGGCAGACTCAGGGGTTTAATATGTCATATTGTTAACAAAGTTCATGACAGACATACTATATAATAACAAACATTGAAGTAATACCTCAAAAAACATGTCTCTGATGTAGTAAACCATTCCTCTCAGACACGTCTCAATGGCTTCAGGGAAAGGTGAACTATTCTTCAGGAGGTCCAAGTCCACCCCAAAGGCGACCTGAAATGTATCAAGGACAAACAAGCACAGATATGTACTCACACCTAAAACATGATTAGAACCTTTCTAGCTTGTGCTCCGCACCCTGGAAAATCCTATAGCTAGCCAGGCCCCTGTAGTCAGTGCGGACCATGGTAGCTTAGCCGCCGTTAGCTCCCCCAGCAGATCCCGAGCAGCAGGGAAAGCAGGCTGGCTGGGTGACTGTGAGGAGGAAGCGTAGTCCAAAACAGAAGCCCTGGGCACTAGTGATGGAAAGTTCGGCTCTTTTCAGAGAGCCAGCTCTTTAGGCTTGGCTCCCAAAGAAGAGCTGGCTCTTTGGGCTCCCAGACAGCTCTTTACTTCCTATCATTTGTAGCCTCATATTTTAGCCTAAATAAGCAAAAAAAATTAATGGTTTGTGTGCTGAGAAGCCCTTTTGCCTTCAGTCTTTTAATGATTATTATGAATATTTATTATTATTTTGCTTGTGTTGCAGTAGGACAGGTTATAGTTGCAGTTTTGGGGAGGGCAGTGGATGCCGCAACAGCCGCAACCAAGCTAGGTCTCCATCTACCAGGGTTGGTAGATGGAGACCTAGCTTGGCCTCTCTCCTCCAACTGCACCAAGGGATGGACAGTTTTTATGTCGGTGCAGGATTGTGGTGGGACCTGCTCTCACTATAATTTTCAATTTGCAGTGATGGCACTCTGCTCTGCTATTTCCAGTTTCCTTAAATTGCAGCCAAATGCTGCTTCTTTATGAGTATCACTCATATTCACGTGTTTTTGCACCGCTGTCTCCCGCCAGCTCTCATTCAACGAGAGTCGGCTCTTCTGATTCACTACCAAGCATCGGCTCTTAGAGCCGGCTCTTTTGCAAACTGAAAAGAGCCGAACTTCCCATCACTAGTACCCGGGGCTT
>JAMQGT020014335.1:0-68418 GCA_024447675.2 Pterophyllum scalare
ATTTATACATTATTTCTACAGTCGTCACTTTTACTGCTATAATCCAACCACTGACCTACAATAAAGACCAGATAGGCTGGGTCTGAATAGAGATTGCTTCTTTAGATTCAGACGGTTACGTCCACATCCATCCATCATGGCCGCAACGGAGTAAGACACGGTTTACCAAGCCTCACATCAGCTCTGATTTATAACCTTTGTGAAACAGAATTTATTGTATCAGACTGCATTTGTTTAAGCTGACTGATTGACTTCGTGTTTAGTGAATTGTAGAGTGGAAGTTGAGACAGCATACAGTAGTGAGGCTCTGCATTTTCTTACATGTGCCTTTGCCGCGCTTCCCCGAGAGAGACCGGCAGTTTTAGAGTTGTCTGATCATACAGCCCCCCCCACCCCCTACCCCCACCCTCTAATAGGCTTATCTGTGTTTATGCTTCCACACAGTATCTCCCCGCACTCTTGTGACCAATCGCAAGAGATTAACACAACCAACCCTTACCCTCAGTACAGCTCTTAAGACCACTGCGGTATTCCCCCATCGTCCATCACAATTATGCCTCTCTCTCAATGTCTCTCTGCTTGATCCTAAATAAGTCAATATGTTTCTCCCCTCAGGTAGAGCTTACAATTTAGCTTCTTTTTTGTAATTAAGGAAATGTTCAACAAAACAGCTTTTGGCTGATGTGCTCACAGCTGTATTCAGTGTCTTTAAAGAGAAAGCAGGGTTTAAACAGCACATTTGTTCTTTTAAAGGAGGGATGAAAAGCGATATGCACAAACAAACAAGTACAGTTGCAACAACAACAAAAAAAAAAAAAAGAAAGAAAGAAAAACGATGCATCGCCTTTTGTGGCAAATCCAGAATTAGCATATTCAACAAAACATTAACAAACAGCCCCAGCGGTTCTGGATGATGTGCTCGCACAGTTTTGCAAAGATTAAAGTTACATGTTTATTCATTTGAAGAGCACAAACTGGGCTGATCCTTATTAGCACAAACTGTGATATGCTTCCTTGCTGAATATAGATTTGAGGAGGGAAAAATAATTCATTTTCGCACTGTCAGCCTTGTACAAATCGGCCTACTGTACTCTCTGAAGATCACCATAATTTATCCGGGAAAGCTTGTGCATTGCCCTCCACCACAACTTTTCAGTTACATGAGAAGAAGAAGCACTTAACACTAGCTTCTGTTTATGAGCCTGAAACCACCTACACTCTGAGAAATACCACTGCATGCCCTCAGCGTTGATTGCAAGCCAGTGGTTTGACGGGTTAATTTAGTTGGCGAAATTTTGAAATAACAAGCCCTAGGGTCGTCCATGAAGTTTTGCGATTATCATCTGTCGTGTTACTGTGCTTTAACGACGTGCCCTCGCTGCTGGGCAAAGCTATTATAATTCCATCTTTCTTCAAACAGACTAATTTATCGCTGCCACAAGGTTCATTTATGACAGCTTAGTGTCAGTGCAATTTAAATGTCAAAACAACACATTCACTGTTATTTTATACTGGCAGACAAAATAATTCACTTCAGAGTGACGATTAATTCTCATTTTGCAAGCCTAACCCCAACAATAAATTTCATTTTAAACGTATTTTTACATTTTAGATTAAGTTGAAGTTAATACAAGAGGGCCACTAGATACCAACCCAGTATGTAAAGCTATTTTATGAGCAAGTATCTTTACTTCATTTTATGGTGGCATTTACCTTAAAGTCCCATCTACTCATCTAGCTACTAGTTTCCTGACTTTTCCTGTGTCAGTTTGAGAAGTGACAGACAAACTGTCAAGTCAAATTAGATTACAACATACAACAAATATCTAATCAGCCAATCAGAGGGCAGCAATTCAATGCATTGAAGCATGTAGACATGGTCAAGATGACCTGCTGAAATTCAAATCGAGCATCAGAATGAGGAAGAAAGGTGATTTAAGTGACTGAATGTGACATAGCTGTTGGTGCCAGAGGGGCTGGTTTGAGTATTTCAGAAACTGCTGATCTGCTGGGATTTCCCACATAGCCATCTCTAGGGTTTACAGAGAGTGGTCTTTAAAAAAAAATATCAAGTGAGTGGAGGTTCTCTGGGCCAAAATGCCTCGGAACACAATAGTAAGCCAAATAACCATGTTTTACAACCCACGAATGCAGAAGAGCATCTCTGAATGCAGAACACTTGAAGCAGATTGGCGACAGCAGAAGACGGCCACACTGGGAGTCAGTCCTGTCAGCTAGGAACAGGAAACTGAGGCTACAATTCACTCATGCTCATTAAAATTGGACAATAGACAATGAATGCTTCCAGCAAGGTATAACGCACCATGTCACAAAGCTCAAATCATTTCAAACTGATTTCTTGAACATGATAACGAGTTTACTGTACTCAAATGGCCTCCACAGTCTCCAGACCTCCCCTTCAGGATGTGCTGAAACAGGAGATTCACATCATGGATGTGCCGCTGACAAATCTGCTGCAACTGTGTGAGGCTGTCTATCAAAATGGACCAAAATCTCAGAGGAATGTTTCCATCACCTTGTTGAATCTATGCCATGAATAATTAAGGCAGTTGTCAAGAAAAAAGGGGGGCAACTGAGTACTCGGAAGGTGTAAGTAATGAAGTGGCAGGTGAGTGTACTCCCACAATAAAAACTATATATATAGTCAAAGGAGGTTTTAAAGTAGCTCTAAGAGCCACAAATCAATCAGCTTGTAAATTGAAAGCTACCAGTCAAACAGACAATAAAACAAGACCTTTACTTCATGCATGAACAACCAATTGAAACCAAAGCTTGGACTTCCGATTAATCTGCCGATTTATTTATTCTCTTAATTAGTTAAAATTCAGAACTTTAATTCAGCTTTCAAACTGCTGTGATACATCCTGTTTATGAATCCAAGCAACAAATTTGCACATCTGAGAAGTTGTAACCAATTTCCATTCATCAAAAATTCACTTGAACAAAAACTATCAGACAGGTGCACAGTTGTGGCATTAACAGGCTTTCTAAATCATTTTAAGGAGCATCTTATGCATCTATAACCTCTCACTCAACACACTGAAAAAGCCATTAGAGGAGGGAGAAAAAAGAACTTCAGGAAAAATCCAGCCAACAATTCACACAGCTTGAGTTCAGGTGCTATAGATGTGATGTAATAAGAATTCATCTTATTTTATAACTCACAAAAAAATGTTCCCCGTGCAATTCTGTAAAACGTCAGAGTGACGAATGGAGCATGCAGCGTATTTGGGTTTGCTCATTTTTGACTGAAGCAGGTTTCCAGGCTATGCGGCGAGGACCAGCGCTAATCTTCACAACCTCTTCACACTTCTTCAGCTTGTGTCAACAGCACTGTGAGTCAGTTAGCCATTCATATGCTGCTACAGATGGTCCCATCCTTCTTCTTCAGCTCAGCTGCTGACATGATTCATGGGGCTCTGTGTCTTGATTTAGGGTCTCTTTCATATTTCTACTCGCCCACAGCAGAGAGGCATTTCTCTAACATACCCCTGAGGCAGTGACCCTGGTCTGCCTGGCCTGTCTGCCTGAGAGAAAAGAAAAAAAAAGAGCTCTGCTGGACTTAACACAATGTGCACACACACAGCTGTAGGTGAGATGCACATACAAGCTAAAGCATACTTGTATGCACAAAGGCAAACAAGTCAAAGTCTCTTTGACTTTCATACAAAATGTGCTATAAACCCAACAACAAAACTGCAATCAAAATTATGCAAATAAGCATCATTTGAAGCCTGTGTCTCCAACAAATCATTAACAAACGAGAAATTAGACCACTATAACCCTTCACTTATCACTGCAACTATTATTTGTTGTTCTTTCCACAACCAATCCAAATGAATCACTATGTCACCAAAAAAAAAATTAAACCAGCAGTCACTGGTGATTGTTTACCCACTCAATTTCAATTTGCTAGATTTGTATAATAATAACCTTGCATGTTTCCCATCTATCTGGAGTCGAAATTTTCCTCCAATTTAGCCTCGATGGGCTTCAGATTGCCTTGTCAGAAAGGACTATAACGAAAGACTGTGCACACCACTTCCTTATCGCTACCAGTAAATTACCTCAGGATCAGATACAGGCTGCCAACTCACAGAAACTCCACTCAGCAGACAGAGAGAGAGAAGAGAGAAAGAGATAGAAAAGAGAGGGGGGGGGGAGTGTCAAGACATGACAAGAGCAGGAGAGTAGCCCCATGGAGACTGATTTCAGCTGCTCTCAAAGGCCATCTGATGTTATCTAAAGATCATCTACGGTCACCTACACTCACTTTTTTACACTCCAGCCAGCAACTGGAGTCAAGCACCTGTCAATCAAAACTTTCATAACCTGCGGCCACAACAAAGTACCTTTCTCTTTCCAGTCTAATTAACAGAAGGACGACTCCAGCTTTGAGAAAATAACATTAGGGAGAGAACTAAAGATAAAGATCGCCTGCAACAGTTTGTAAAATATGTGAGCTGGAATTTTAGTCTGAAGGGCCAATTAAAAAGGAACGCTATAGTGAACATGCACTGATGTTTACAAAGAAAACCATTCAACACAGACAATTCAGTCATTTGTAATTTGTCACTTTGAAACTTGTAATTTTGCAAATGTGTCATCAGTCATGTTATGTGAGACTTTCATCAGTATCAAAGAAGCAAAACCCAGAATTTGTTTACATCTAACCGGCTAGAAGCTGTGAAGGTTTCTGCCACTTTTGATGAAGAACAGAAGTGGTTCATATTTTATATTTTTATATGTGTATACACACACACACACACACACACACACACACACACACACACTTAGAAAAATATATCTACAGAGTCTAACAACTGTTGAAAACCAATAATAGTAATAATGATACTTCTGTTAGCTTACTTACAGTATCTTAATTACTTATAGTTGCTGCTAACTTACTCCAAAAAAAATTCATGAGTATCATGACTCAAAATTTGTAATATTCTTTCTTTTATGAAATTTGTTAGGTCCATAATTTGTTAGACAAAGGCAATTGTTGTATATTTGCCTCTGTACACCACCACAGAAGACTTTAAATCAATCAGTCAAGACATGACTGAAGTGCAGACTTTCTGATTTAATTCAAGGGCTTTTATAGAAATTTTGTTGTTTGTGCATTACAGTCATTTTTATGAACAGTCTCCCATTTTCAGAGCTAAAGAGATGGGCAAGTCAGTCACTATCTCAACTGAAAAGCAGCTTTTCAGTTAGTGAAGACAAAACTGAAGGCGGAGAGACCCACAACCAAACAGCAACTGGAGGCGGCTGCAGCAAAGTCCTTTTAGAGCATCTCTAGGGAGGAAACACAGCATATGAAGTCCATGGTGTTCCAGACTTCAGGCAGTCAATGACTGCTAAAGATTTTCATCCAAGTATTAAAATCAATCTTTAGATTTAAAATTGTTTCTTTGCCCAATTAATTTTAAGCCTCTGAAAATGGGAGACTATGTATAAAAATGTCTAATTTCTCTAAACAGTTAATGAAAAATGTTTTTAAACCACCTGAATTAAAGCTGACAGCCTGCATTTCATTCACATCTTTGTTTGATTTAAAAGAAGCAAAACTACAAAAACTGTGTTGTTGTCCAAAAAAAATAATTATACTTAACTGTCCATTCATTCATATATATCCAACCTGACTCTTTAAGAGGTAAAATTACTATATTCAGTTAATTATTTAAATTGTTTTGTTTTTTTCAAGCTAACATAACTGTTCTTTGAGTCAGTGAGTTTATGAGTGTTATACACCAACAGCGATAAAAATAATCATTGGATGCAGTGGCTCCATAGTGTAGTGGTTTACACAATTGAAAGATTTCCGGTTCGATCCTGGGAGGAAACACAAATCCGTTGGGGGTTGCATGAAGAAGGGCACCCTGCGTAAAAATCTTCCAAATCAAATATGCGGATCTACCTGCTGTAGCGAGCCGAAAGTAGCTTCCTTTATCAGATGCAGTTATACTTCACATAACTATCACTGCGGTCAAAATTCTGATCTTTTTACATGAAATTGACTTTTAAAAATATATATCTCACCACATAAATCATTAAATTTTTAACACTGCTGCTCTAGCAAAAAAAAAAATCCAACTCCCCAGGGAGGATTAATCAAAACACATATGCTATAAAGCATGTACTCTTTTTCTAGTGCATATCAGAGGTTGATCTGAAGATTAATTTATGATGGGAGCATTAGTTTCCCATTTCTTTTCATATTCTTATGTTTTTTGTAGGATGTCTGACTTTTGACATGCTGCTTTAATTAAAACAAGCAAAAACTATTACAATACATAACAATCAAATACAACCAGCCAAGGTGATTTATACATCATTATTAAATCAACAATTAGCTTGTGCTGGGCTGGGCTGCTAACAGGTGACTGCTAAAAAGTTGCATGGATTTTTCTACTGGTGACCACTGTCATATCAGCCAACTCCTCCTGACAGTTCAGGTGATATATTAAAAAAAAAAGTGGCTTCAGAGACTTGTCACTTTTGTAGCTTTGGGGTGTGAAGGTATGATTAAACTCGCAGCAAGTCATCTGGATGCAGGCGGCGGTCTTTCACACGCGTCGAGGGACACTGTGGTACGGACGTGCCTCGACTCCTCTCTGCAGCATTGTGGGGAGCAGCTCCAGCGTGGTGGAACCCGAGCAGATGGCGAACGTATGCAGCGCTCATGCATGCCATCATCACCTTCATTAGTTGAAGGTGACATATGACATCATCTGGCCTGTGTGCATTATGGGGGCCAGAAAGAGTTGTTTGCTGCTTTTTCTTCTTTTTTTATTGCAGAATGGTTCAAGGTTGTCGATGGGAGGTATTGTGAGTAATCACAAGGCATGGGCGCAACACGCATAGACACACACACACACACGCACACACACACACACCTCCATCTCAAGCCTCCCCCAATTCTCACCTCCTCCCAGCATTAAGGTAAATAAGGGCTTCCAGCAGAGAGCCAATGAGCACGGGCCACTGAGCAGAGATGCATGTTTGTGTTGCCTTCCTCCCAGGACCCTGCTCGTTTATCTTGGCTGTCAGGTAAAGGGCAGACTCAGAGAAGGTGAAACTTTTTTTCTTTTTTTAATAAGGCCGGGCTTGGTTTCCATAGAAACTGCAGGACAACATTACAGGGACAATGATAAGAGAGCGAAGTCTGGTCTCAGGGCATCCCGCAGCAAGTCACATTGTTGCTGGAGACATTTGTGTTTACGTCAGAGAAATGAAAGAGCTATTTAGATTAATTTTCAGGTAGCCTCCAGACTTAGACCTTTTACTGCAGGAGGTGAGATTAATGAGAGCATATTCACACCCAGCTTTCAGCTTAGGTCAGGAGCTAAGAGGGAGGTTTCCGCTTATAAAGAGGTGCTGAGTCGTCTGTGGGTACAAACTCCCTGATAAAGGCAGCAAGGACCCCCAAATACTGCCTTGGTCTTATTTTATTTATTTATTTATTTTTCTGTGATAAGGAAATGATACCACTGTATTTACCTTTTGAAGAATGCATGAAAGATAGGGGGCTAAATTACTGTCTGTGACTATTTTAAATTAAAAAAATAGAAAGATAAAAAAAAGAACAAGAATGACCAAAAAAGAAGTCCCCATTCTAAAAATGTCAATATTCTGAATGAGAGTGGCCTATGCATTCAGAATATTCTCCCAGCTAAAAGAGCATAAAGAAGAAACAAATTGCACGGGTAATGAATACTTAATGACTACTACATTTTTCACTTTGTGGCAGTAAATGGGATGCATGTTTAGTTAACAAATGAGAGGAAAATCAAAGGAACAGAAGGTAGCACATGCACCGTCAAAAGCCTGCAGCCCGGAGATAAACCAAGACAATGATACAGAGATATGAGAGTCTTTGTTTCCAGCCACAATCCTGTGAGAGAGAAAATTAAGTCTCTTCTGGAGCAGAAACTCAACATGGACGCTGTCCACATGTAGCCATGAAGTAAATATGAAATGAGTCGCCCGTGATAAGGCGAGCAAACATATCTAATTCTTGTGCAGACATGCTCAGAGCCACTGCTGAAAATGCTGAATTCACCATTAGGGTTTTGTTAGGCATTCAATCCAACAATACAACTGTCTCAGTGACAGATTGAAAAGAAACACAGAGCTCTCTACACACAAAACAAGTACAGAAATATCAGGAGGTTTATTGTAGATGTCCACTGCTGAAATTGCTCTATTAAATTGTTTACTGGTCTGATTTTCACAACTATTCCTGCTATGAGCTGTGATAACAGCTTTTGTTATCAAGACAATATTGCTGTGTCCTTGCGATTAAATCATAAGGCAGGACTTTTCTGTCAGCCTCTCTGGCTCTTTATAATATTCTTTTATGACTAAACAAATAGATCAGACACGGGGCTTTTCTCACCGTGGGCTCGACACCACTGCCCCTGCCTTATGAGTGTTAACTTCACACACACACACACACACACACACACACACCCCAACTCCTTGCTTCACGTTTTTCAGCAGCCTCTGATTTATACCTGAGCTAAAGCGGATGAGTGCTCCACGGGGACCAAGCACGACAGTAGGTGGAGGCAGGTGGATATCACATGAGGGTGAGGGTGTGTGCTCTGACAGCTCATCGGTGGACAATGAGGCCTTGGCTGTTAATGTCCTGCTACCTGGCACACTGCAGGGTCGCAATCTGCTCCAGATGCTGGAGGCAGGCGTCCAACTTGTGGTGGTGGAGGTGGTGGTGGTGAAATCAGTGCACGAGAAGCAAAAGGGAGTGGGCTCACTGAAAAATGAATGGGACACACAAGCATACACACACGTATAACGTGCACCACCTGCCACCAGGCAACAATAAACTTAGTTTCTTTGGCACAGTGGTCTCACTGGCAGTTACTGTAGCAACATCAGGGATAATATCTGAGCACAAATAAATGAAATCTCTTTTCCAGAAAGCTAGATTGCTCTGAACAGATAAATTTTCAATCATGCATAATTCGAGAACAGGGAAGCTAAAGCAGACAGAAAGACACACACGCACGTACACACTCGCACACGGATGCAAGAGGGACTTATGAACTCAATTTAGGCAGCCAGACAGAGTTCTTGATTCTGTCACTTGGGATAATCGTCAGGATGTGGCACTCTGACCGAGCTCCCGCGTCTAAACCCAGGCAGGATATAAGGTCATGTTGGAGTGGAACTCTAGCCATGCAGCACCCAGACCTCAAGTGCTCCAGTGGTTTTGTGGTTATCTGCAGCAGCCAGCTGTCGCAATACAGAAGAGCTTTTCAAGAACGTCCCCTCTCCTCTTCCTCTGCCTCTCATCTTTCTCCCCTCTCCCTCTCTCCTAATCAAAACTGTCCAATCAGCCCACCCATCTCTGTCCTTCTCTCGTGTCTAACTTTGGGGTGTGTAAGTTGTGAGTTCATGTTTGTTGCTAAATTTGAGCCTAGGACAAGACACCAAGATACAGCTACACAAACTGTCGGTAGCCTCCGAGGTACTGGTGATTCAGGCTGGGTTTTTTTTTTTATTATTATTATTATTCAAGGTTTTGAGTGAAGCAGTTCTCTTACTTGCATGAGAGTGACTAAGAGGACAGCTATGCATAATATATTTGACAGTGCATGTTTAAAAGGTTATTCCTTTCCGTTCAAAATTAGGTCAGTCCATCGCTGCAAACGAACAGAGGAGGAGGCGGTGAGACTTGATGTTCTGCAGTGTGTCTGTTTATCATTTAAATTTTGTTTTCTGTCTGTCACTGTCAGGGACAACATGGATAAAAACCGCCGCTCTACAGCATACATCATCAAAACTGAGAAGCAGTGGAGTGATCAGCAACCTGGCATGTTTTTTTTTTTGGGTTTTTTTTGGTGTGGGTCTGTAACCCAAAGTGCAGAGCTCCACCTACTGGCCACAGAGAGCCACAACAACAACCCAAAATAAGGCCTGAAGCCTGTGCATTTGGATTTACAACTGTAGTCACAGCTGAATGTGACAACTGCTTCGCCGGCAGGTTTATTAATGGATGAAGAGCGGGTGTTGTGTGTGCACCGAACAAAGAACCAGCTGTGGTATCATGTTTATTTGAGGCTGCACAGCTGGAGAGCTCTTTAATACATGCACATGTAGAATGAGTTTGGCATAAGGTAATTATTCTCAAATCTTGTGTTTTGTTGAAATGCTCGACACAGACCTGCTTTATGCAAAACACATAACAGTTGCGAGTATTTACTCTTGTGACTATCAAAACACAATATGGAGAAATGGGCAGAGGTTGGGCTGTTTGGGTTTTTTTTGTTGGGGGGGTGAATTGGCTTGCACATTTGATCAAAGTGATAGACAAAGATAAAGCAGCAATAGAAAAAGATTTCATGTTTTCTTTGTAATACAGACTGTACAGCAAAATATTATGTAATTATACCACAGAGAGTTTAACTGGTTCTAAACTTGTGGAAAAAACTCTAATAAAAGATATTTTAATTAAATTATCTGAGACTTTGGAAAGTAGTCTGTCAGAGATGTCCAAAATTGGATTCTCCAGATGCATCTACATAGGATCAGAGAATAATGTCTTTAAAAAAATTTAAAAAAACAGTAAATTGAAAAGATATTTGGTACCCAAAGCATTCTGGTTTCCTTTTGTAGACTTATAGTCCAAGTTCTATTGACCAATCACATCTGAGCGGGCTTTGAGTGCATGCAGTCCACATGGAAAGCAAGCCAGGGATTGCATTCTCCAAAATGCAGCCTCAAAACCATCGGCTATTGTCTTCTAAAAATGTAGCATTTATTATCCTTTTTTATTTTATTTCTGTGCATTTGTAAACAACAAACGGAACAGGAAGTCTTAGCACAGATATCTGCGGGCTACACAGGAAGCCCCTGAAAAGTTGGCACCAAAGGCTAAGTCAGCAGACCAGCCAGCAGATTTCCAGAAAGGCTGCTTGTTAGATGTTAGAGATTAACAGAAACATCAAAGGGTTCCATTAGATTTGTCTCAAATTGTTGATTCCTATGTGAATTCCCACTACTTTGATACTAATATAAAAGGGGGGAAAAAAGAACATCCACATGCAGCCTGGGATTAAGGGTCACAAACAGTCCTTGCCAAAGAAGCTGGAAAGGGATCCCATATTTGAATATTCAGCATATCCCCTCATGGGAATGCCGTGTGAATTTTGCACCGAGACTCAGACAATCCTCAAATGGGGAACTACGTTCCCTGAGCAGGCTGGGATCACCTAAGCTCTTGATGCTTCTTCAGTGGATTCCTATTAGCAGAGCTTAAATGCTGTCATTTCAGTTAAGCCAGGGCAAATCACCTGAGCTTCGCATCCAGTTGGGGAATGCATGTGAAAATGAGTCAATGGTAAAATATCGGCAAATGATAATGGAGGAAAACTGAATAAAACCGGAATGAACGGACCACCAAGGACCTTCATATACAGAGTCAATCAGTTCCTCTGCTACCAGAGCACACACTGAAGAGGCCTGCTCTACAACGCCAGGGCTCTTATTACCATGTGATTAACCTCTTCAGGATTAACCGGGCAGCAAAGACACAGAAAAGGTCAAAGGTCAGCAATCAGACAACCACTCCAGCATAAAAGGTGCCCTATTAAATGGAAGGCCACGCTCAAATCAGCCTGCCTGTCTTCAAGCATCTTTTTGTTACACACTGTGGCATTCATCCCGCTGTACTCATCACTACATGTTAAACTCCAACAGCATGCAAGGTCAGTTGCCTTATTACCGTAAAAATACAAAAAAACTGTTGTACTCAATTAAAAAAAAGCCACTCTGAAAATATAAACATGCAGCCAAACACCTGGTGTGTGTTGGCAGCAGCGAGAAAGACTGCAGGTGGGGAGGAATTAAAGCGAGTCTACGCCGGAGGAGGTAATCATGAATAAAATATCACACTCTGGTACTTGTTGAGGCTGAAGCTTTTTAGCACTGCTATAACAGCTGGATGTTTTCATCCACTGGTAGGAATTGTAAGAATGGGAAAGTAGAGACTACGAAGCAATGGGAGCACCTCAGCCACGATGCCAATCAACGGGCTGATGAGTACTGAGCAGCCATTACTACATCACTGCATGACTAAACACACGCATCTTTGAAATTAAGTTTAATTTTGATCTAAATGATATAAACACTATATTTGACATGGCTGCAAAACTATTGTTAATAAAATCCTTAAATTGTGTTAAAAGAACACCATAATTTTTTTTTTTTAAAAAGGGCATAATAAAGAAAATTATCTGGTTCTTACCAGGTCTTAAAATTAGTTAAATAAAACCTGAGATGAACAATGATGTGTAAGGTCATGTGTTGCACATCCATTACTGTGCTTTACAATTGGTATGAGGTGTTTGTGCTAATATGCTGTGTTTAATTTACACCAAATGTAGTGCTGTGCATCATAACCAAACATCTCCACTTTGGTCTTGTCAGTCCAAAGGACACCGTTCTAGAAATCTTGTGGTTCATTGAGATGCAACATTTCCATGCCGACAGGAAAAAGCTTTCTCCTGGCAACCCTTTAAAACAAGCCATACTTGTTCAGCCTTTATCTAATTGTGCTGTCATAAACTTTAACATTTAACATGCTGATTGAGACCTGTAGAGTCTGAGATGGAGCTCTTGGGGGTTTTTGGGGACCCTTGGGGGGTTCTTTCTCTAAGCGTTGCACGATCTGACCTTGGGGTAAATTTGTTGGGACATCCACTCCTGGGAAGATTGTTTCATTATGTTAACACACACCTGAATGCCCCACACCAGCAAGCTGCCAAAACTTCTGCTTTTATAGGAGGTGCTCACACTTCCTGATGATCAGTTAATGGAGTGCATTTGATTAGCTGCACCTGGCTGCTCCTTATCCCGTTAATTCCTATGGAAACAGCAAAGATGTACTTAGTTTTTCCACAGACCCCTTCTGAATTTTTGGTTTCAATTTTGTTAAAAAAAAAAATGACACAGAGTAATAGGTCATGTTTTCTAGTTCGTGTGAGGTTGTATGTACCTAACTTTAAGACTAGCTAAGGACCAGATTATTTTTATTATGTCTTGATACGTAAAACCTTGGAATTTAAAGAGGATGCAGAGCAGCTCCACCCAACTGCTGTTCAAACCTTCTGTTTGCAAGATAACACAAACACAGCTCCAACTGAGCTCCATCGCTGTTCATTACAGCCTGGTATCATTTTTTAAAAAAAAGAAAAAAAAAATCACGAATGACCTGCAAATTTCACACGTATGTTTAGCTCTTCACACACCCTTAACCTAACCATTCTGTGTGCCATGAAATTCTGAGAAAAGAGGGAAAAAAGTAAAGTGGTCAGTGCTCACGTACGACACACAAATGGTGCCAGAAGCTGAAGGATAATTATACAGAATTCAGTCAGGCTGTTTAAATAGGCAGCTTGTTAGCTTAAAAAGTGAAAACTGTCAAAGTTGCATTTGCAGCTCATTTCTCCTGCCCCCAAATCCCCCCCACCCCCAAGGACAACAATAAACAAAAGCACGTTTTAGAAAAGCTTCCATGTATCATTGTCTTGGCACAAGCAAATACAGTAAAAAAAATATGCTCAAATAAGGTACAAAGTTCTTAAAATGAAAAGCGAAATTTTCTGCTTTAAACTCAGACTACATCTCACAATACATTCAATGCCAGTTAACAGACAGATTTTGCAAAAACATGTTTTGGTATTGCAGATCAAAAAGAGCAATTTATGAGAATGACTGCTCTGCAGGTATTGTAAATTGAATCAATTTTTTTTTCCCTGGGTTTTTTAGTTGTTTTTTTCTTATTCTTGTTTTAGAACATCTGCAGCTAACACACTGCTTCCCTTCCACGCAGAGACTCAATGTGGGATTATTACATGTGAACATAGCTGTCACAAAAAAAAAACAAAAAACTGTTTATCATCTAAGACACTGATAAATTTCTTCTGCAATTTCTTTTCCTCCCAGCGTGAGGGTGCAACTGAGGGACAAACCAGGAGACAGAAAGAATGTGCAAACTAATTCTCCCTTGAAGCGAGGCCACGTCATCGACATGAGATGAAAGCTGCTTGTGTTTTTCCTTTATGAGCTTATCTGATTGTTCTTTATCTCTTTGTTTACCAGGGACCGTGATGAGGACGTGCATTAAATCTCTCTTAAATCTCAGGCTCCTGTGTCATGTTTTTTGTGCTCAGCCTTTTTATTAAAAATGACAAAGCTTTGGTGCCACTCAGTCCTCCTTTAAGACCATAAAACAATCTGTGCCAGCACACACAAAGAGCTGTTATAAAAGATATCAGAGCACAATCTAATGTACAATTTCAGACACACAACACAACACACACACACACACACACAGCAACTGCACTAATCGTTTAAGGTCTCTGAGGCCTCGATAAGCTTCTGTAAATCAGCCACCAGCCAGCAGTGAGTTTTATTCCCCCCCTCTCTCGGTGGATGTTGGGTTATGACCCGTAGGCAGGAGGTTATTTATTGCTTTTGTCTCAGCTTTGTTGACTCCCAGCCACTCATCTATGGTTCTAGGCTAATAGAAAGCAGCACAAGATTGCAGATCCCTGCAGCTTGCAGGAAGGCCGCCAAAAGCTGCGGGGACTTTGCTCGATAGTCTCCTAAGAGCCTGGTCTCACCCAATTCTTAATGTCTCTCAATTCTTCTGCTTTTGCGGTAATGGCAAAATCAAAATGAAGCAGAGCTGTGAGTGAACCTGAGGTGAAGGACTCCCTATCAATAAGAGTTAGCGTGAAAGTGGTAAAAAGAAAGGAGGATTAAACTCTTGAGAAACGCCCACAGACCATAAGCATTTCCCAGCAGCTGCTGCCAGACGTGATAGACAGACTGCAGCCTGCTGGCCTGCCTCTTTCTCCAGCACTTAAGAAACATCTCTTTTCTTAGAGATGGCTGCCTCCTTTGCAATGGAAGGTGTTAAGGCAAAAAATAGCAAAAGATGAAAAGAGTAAATTGTCAATGGCAGAATGAAACTTAACCTTGATACTCTGTCTCCATAGTAATGTCACATCTGATAAGCAACACCAAAATACTTTAAGAACTCTGAATCTCTGTTTGCTACGAAGGCTGTGAAAGACCTTTTCCCTGCTCCTCCTTTCTTACCTTCACATGGCGCCATGAAACAATCTCAACACAGCTGTCATCCTTTACAATAGACCGTCTAACCTGAACTGGCAACTCCAACCTCAGTGCGGTTTGAAATACAGGCCCACCTGTCGTTTCAGCAGCCCTGACAGCAGCAGTTGACAGTTAAGAGGAACAACCACAGACTGAGAATATATGAAGGGGTCCTTGAGTGATGACAGCATCGGTAAGATCGAGAGCTGTGATGTAATGGAGACAAGGCCACTGACGGATACTATGAAAGAGGCCAGTTTGTCTGCTCCAGCTCACAACCATTCATATCCAAGATCTACGTCTGTGGGCACTAACAGCTAATAGATTCTACAGTGGTGTCAACACGTTTGTAGGGGGCAAAATATATATGAGCGGTGTGTTTGAGCAGGGTCAAATGACATACAAACAACCTATTCATGTCAGGAAAGAGGGAAACCTTTGACCTCGTGTAAAATGCTATTGCACTGCGCATTTAAGTCATATTACATCCTTCATAATACCAGATGCAATCAAACAGATCCAGGACTCAGTCCTTAAATATCAAAAAGCTTTCCTGAAATAAATTTGACCAATCTACCCTTCAAGGCCATCTTCTCATGCACTTCTTGACCCCTTTCAGCATGGCTGATATTTTAAAATCATTCCCTCGTAGTCCCGTTCCTCTGTGATGCAGGCAGGATCAACTCCGGTATCTCAGAACAGTGACCCTTGGATTTTATTTTCATTTTGGTGAAGTGGTGAAAGTTTCTGGGAGACAAATCTGGTTAGAAGGGCAGGCAGTGAGTTTGACAAAAGCCAAAGTTCAGGTGGTTTCTCTCCGTGTTCTTCCTCGCACGCTTCACGCTGCTGAACTCATGGATCGCCTTTGGGCTTAGAAACTGCAGATTCTTCCGCTGCAGATCAAATGTTTGGTCTCTAGGTCGTAGCTGGAGGCCCAGCTCTCATCACTAGCGATGATGCTCCACACGAAAGCTGTGTCAGTTTGAAAGAGATCTCAGTGTCTCTGGTCTCTGTGAAAGTTTGAAGCTTGTGCTGAAACCCCATCCAATTTAGCCGAAGTGCACAACAAGATGCATGAACTATATTACTGAATTATCCTTGTTGGTTAATTTAAAGGTTGGTCTTTCTCGCAGGCAGAATTCTCTTACCACCAAGGGTTGCATATTGTGTTGCACGTCTGGCTTCAAGTGTAGCTGACACATCACAGATAGCACCTGCACGTAGGTATGTTAGTCTCAGCTTTAAGGTGAGAAAAAAAGAAACTTCCAGCAGAGGAATGTCAAAACAGCTTTCTGGAGTCAAACTGTGCACATGCATCAATCTGCAGAGTGGAGCTGAAATATCACATCAAAGATGATGTCACTTTCTTGCAAAACTACTCTTAGCATGTTTTTACATGTACAAAACAAAAACAAAACTCAGTATTTCAATTCAGGTGTATTTTTCCCCCCAGTCTGAAAGTATTTGTATCACCATTTCCAAGCTGAATTTGGTGAATGCTTTTGTATCAGCGAGCGTTAGCGTGTCTCCATCTGCATGGTGTCAGAAATTAATAAAATTATCAGTGAAGAATTCTGACAGCACGCCCGCTGGCTAAAGATGCTACAGATGGGAGACAAATTAAAAGAAACACCTGAGTATCAGATCAAAATCTTGATGATGTCGCGCCAAATATACCGAATCTTTCACAAAATGCCTTTGATCCCTCCAAATGAATTAAAACGGATTAAGAAAGTTTTGATGTTGATGTTGGCGTTATCTAGTTTGTCATACACTGTATGTATTAACTTTTTTTTTTTTTAAAAACCCACAAACCTTTTTACAATTTCTGTTCCATTCCAGCAGAACAGCGCGTCGCTGGATGCGTGGTCGGTCATACACAGCTGATCAGCCAGGCCACCGTAGTACGTGAGGTGCAGACGCAGACTGTTCAGAAAGTCCCTGAAAAAGCAGCAGTCACATGGAAGCACACAGCTAATTAACGTGCTCAGCAAAGTGCTATGCATTTTAATTGTCCATTTAACCATCTATAAAAAGAACTGCATCACCTCTCCACACATCTGACATCGTTTCTCCCACTTACTTTCTCCTGTTACTGAGTGAAACTCCTGACACTCTGACAGAGGCTTTAAGAGGGATGGATTCGCTGTTGCTGCTGCTGCTGCTGTGCTGGATTCTGACCGACTGAGCAGGCTTCCTGCTTGGTGGGCCACACAGTTTGTAAACCTATAACCCGATGAGACAGACACAAATTAAAGTCTAAACACTGAGGGAAGAAACAAGCATTTTAAGAATTCGCTAATCTTGTTAAACTGTACCGGCGCATGACAAATTGGCCTTATTTTAGATGGGTGAGTGACACATGTTTATACTGAGGCCATTAGCGCAGCCAAGCCTGTCATGTCCAATTTCTGAACATACTGCATGTGCAATCTGTCAAGCAGCAGCTGCTTCAGTCGGCCACTAAGATGGAGCCGTGGTGTCTCAATTAGTTCAGGAACAAACATCCTGGGTCTTTCATTCCACAACAAATGCTGTCAAATTGAGTTACACATGAAAAGAAAAAGGAAAAGAGCTGCTCTAAATATGTCCTGGGCTCTTTCATAATTCTGAAGGACTCATAATTTCAGACCATCCACATGGCTCCACCTCTGGGGAGTTGTTGCTTTCTCCTAGCTAACCTATTTTCATGTGTGACAATATATCCAAATTAATTTATCCTTGGTCTTGAGTAAAACAAAAACAACAGCCTCTCTAGGACTGTCTCAAATTCCTTATTAATCTGTCTCTTCTCCAATTATCAGATCTGCAGCTGACACCAGTTTTGCCTCCTACAGAGCCCTAGTATAGGTAGGACTCTACTATCTTAAACAATATTAAAATCATTCATCATGATCTAAACCTGTGCCGAGAGTCGGGGTCCATTTTTCTGAGCATGCCTGACAGCATCATGAACAAGCCTGTGAATTCCCAGAAGCACTTGCTCCAAATCCTGAGGTCCATGCATCCTTGCTGACAGGCCCTCCAGCGAGCGTACAAATTCCCTCCAGTGGTTGTCAATCTCTGCCAGGCTTGCCAAACACCCTCGCATCACGTTGAGGCAGTAGCCCATGCAGGGTCTGGATTGGGTTAAGCCCTGTGGGGCAAAAATTACTGCGGGATCAGTGCTGCTGGTAAAAAGTTTCATTAATTCAGATCAATACACTCGCCTCAGAGACGTCCATCCATACCTGGCAATGAGGGCAGTAGTGCATCTTAAGTAGGGCCCGTCTGCACTCACGGCTTAGTTGCAAGTGGTCCGTGGTATTGATGATTTCAATTCCCAGGTGCAGCGCCTGAAGAAGAAGCTTCCCAGAGACCCCAGAGCGACCAATCTGATCGGCCAGGTGGCCGGGCACCCCACCGAATGGTCTGACTTCACGACTTATTGACCTCACACACTCGGTGTAACCCAGCGATGTGTCACTGTGGCTCGGGCTGATGAAGTGATTGTAGACCAATGGGAAGAGAGCATCAAAGAACCGCTGCACTAACTCATCAACACTGAACTCAGATCCAAGCAGGAAGAGGCTAATGTCAGTGAAGAGTTCCTGCACAGGGCCCGTAGCCTGAACAGCCATGCTGTGGTACAAGTCCTGGAAGAGTGTATTGGTGTAATTCTCCGCCTGCCACAACAGGGCCTCAAAGGCATCTGTGAGACAGACAACAGGAGAGAGAAAGAGAAAGAAAACAAAGAAAGAAAAGATTTCAGCGCTTCATTTTTAAAGTCAGGTTTTCCTGGCCAATGACAGTAGGATATTCAGAGAAAAATGCTCCTACAGAGCTTCTAATAAAAGGCTAAAACTGCTGAACCGAACTTCATACACAATAGAATCCACTTATAGAACGTCTACTCCCATTAATACTGAATCAAGAAAAACAGAAGAGAACAAGAGTCTGTAGGGCTCCCAGCAGGGGCTGCAGCTCCCCACATCTTTCCAGAGATAGAGAGAGGCGAGTACGTGCAGGGAAGCTACTTTTTTTTCTCTAATCAAAAGTTCAGCAAAGAAAAATGGCAAAGAAAGAGACTCCAACACATTGGCGTGGAGACTGCTGTGATATATAATATGAACAGAGCTTCAGTATACATGCAGCGTTTAATCGCTGAGGTCATCCAATTAAAATCCTTAGAGGAAAAAGAAATGATGTCTATTTAATTTGAACACAGCACACATATATACTCCAAGACCATTTAAAATAATGAGTCCCATGTTTCATCAATTGCTCTTTGTTTTTCTTTTAAAATAAACCTGTTCTGAAATGAAAAAAAAACACAGTCACGCATTACTGTAGGATTTCCTTAACATGATATAAGAATGCCTCTATGTTTTCCCCTAGAAGAAGGAATAATCCTAGCACAATAGAAAATGGTTCACAAGGGCAGTAAAGCTGGCCTTTATCCCTTTGTCTCTTTCTTGTCTCAGCTTATACCTGAGCCACGGCCAGTCTCACATCATGTGCTTGTCATGAGTTGTGAGGCAAAAGTAAGGGCGAACGCCTGGAGCTACCTAGGGGGGCCGAGAGTCTGAGAGCGGGTAACCAATGTGATGAGGGCTCAGACTGTCCAATACTGCATAATGCGCACCGATGCGGAAAGATTGACCGAAGAGCCCCCCCAGTGAGGGGGGACAGAGCGGAGCCTGGCATGCCTACAGGCACACCATCTCAAGAGGCAGCATTAAACAGTGAGTCACCAGGAAAAGAATGTGATCACAGGTCTTCTGTGATCTTGAGACTCAAAGATGTGTGTTTATGTGAGAATGAAAAAAGAAAGCTGCACCTCCTACACAGAAAGAGCTCTGGTCAGAGAGCAACATGAAAAACGGGGAGAGCGTGCATAAAAAAAAGAAGAAAAAAACCCGACAGACAGGAGCAGAAGCTGTGGGGGTGTAAAGCGTGTGTGTGTGTGTGTGTGTGTGTGTGTGTCTGTGTGTGTGTGTGTGTGAGAGAGAGCTTGCATGTGTATGAAACAGATAGTAGACAAGCATGCTGACTGGCAAAGAAACCGAAAGAAATACATGCTCACAGAGTACAGTTTGAGATTATTACAGCCTCAGGTGTACGAAGCAGAGCAGGCAGAGTTATGAAGGGTCCCACAGGGATTACAGTGCATGCTTCAGGGAGGGGGGTTACCACATTAGATTATGGAGTTAATGAATCCCACCTGTCAAACCACGTAATGAATTTCTGCGCAGTAAACAAATTTGTCTCTGTTTTATCTCTCTCTGTTTTATGCTTTCTTCTTCTTCTGTTCCCTAGGACAGACTCTCTCATCATAGGTACATGAAAGCAAACTCAAAAGGCTTGAATAATAAGCTGATCAGGAATTCTGCTGTGTAAACTAGTCCACGGCACCAACACAAACGTTGTTAATGTTAATTTTTCATCAAAGATAGGGAGTGGGAAGCAGAGCCTCTCACGTGAAGACCTTGTCCAGCAGCCAGGCTTCTGGGTAAGCCTGAGGACAGAAATAATAAGGAGAGCCAAAAAAAAAAAAAATGGAAGGAAAGAAAGTAATGTAGAAGAGATACTTGGAGGATGAAAAGAAGGTACATCTTTTACTTTTTTTGAAAAAATATTTGAGCCCAATACTCAGTTTAAAACTGCTGAAACCAATGTTTTCATTAGCAAAGGAGTGCCCAAGCTACACTACACTGCCAAAAGTATTCACCCGTCTTCCTTCACACACATATGAACTTGAGTGACACCCCATTCTTAATCCATAGGGTTTAATATGATGTCGGCCCACCCTTTGCAGCTAAACAGCTTCAACTCTTCTGGAAAGGCTTTCCACAAGGTTTAGGAGTGTGTTTATGGGAATTTTGACCATTCTTTCAGAAGCACATTAGTGAGGTCAGATACTGAAGTTGGACAAGAAGGCCTGGCTCACAGCCTCAGCTTTAATTCATCCCAAAGGTGTTCTATCAGGTCGAGGTCAGGATTCTGTGCAGGCCAGTCAAGTTCTGGAGCCTATCCCAGCTGACATAGGGCTAGAGGCAGGGTACACCCCGTACAGGTCGCCAGCCTGTTGTTGTTGGAGTCTCTTTCTTACAAGTATCAGATTTTTAAAATCACCAAATATTGGTCAGAGTATCAGTCAGGCTCTACCAAAAATATCTAGTTAGGTTAATGGAAAGGTCAGGGTTAAAGTTAAACCCCTCCACATATGCAATTCAAAATGTGATACAGTATTCTGTAGTGGACCTCTGAATCTTGATGATAAAAATGAACAAGAACACACTAACGGCCATCTGTTAGGAGGGGTGCGCTATCCATCTCTTAGCTGATAACTTTCAAACTGCACATCCTCTACATTATCTTTAATATTTCTAATTCCCTGTACTCATACAAAAGCGTTTTAATAAAAACCTTTGGAGGGTGTGTTTCCGTTAAAGCCCAGGATGCTCCAAATGCGCCTGTGTGTGTCCTGACTGTCAATGACCCTGCTGACTAGGGCAGACATGTTTGCATTTCTGGTTATGGGAGGAGTAGATGCTGAAGCAGCGTGATTGAAATCACTGTGGAGTGACTTTTACTGAATGTCTGCTCTTAACTACAGTTGGGGAAAATGGGGAAAAAATCAGAAGAGATTAAAAAAGGGATCTGGCTGCTGAATGGGTTGGCTTACACTTTAATTCAAATTCAAATGTAGAACTGGGGAATGAAGAAGAACAAAACTCTAAAAGCATGTAGCATGTTAACCAATGTCAATTAAAAAGTATAATTTTCAATGCATCTTGTGCATCATTTGGAGTCACTAGAAGCCATTACAGCATGCCACCCATCAAACTGCACAGATGTCTCCCTCGCCTGCTTGCATGGTAAATAAACTGATATATGAACATTTCATGTTTGAAAGCTCAAGAGTCCGTGGCTATCATCCAGATAGATTGGCTATTATATCACAAAGGCCCCTCAGTCGAATCCCTTCGTAGCTGAGCTTGTCCTTGTCTAAAAGGCTTTTAAATTTGATCCCATTTTCCTCCTTTCTTCCATAATTGCTGCTCTTCTCATTTTCTTTAATGTAGGATGATCTGGTTAACTGTGGCAGGGGCAGCTAACGGAGTGATGAGTTACACTTGAGGTCAGAGCCTCTGGCAGTTCACACTAAACCAAACAATCATTTTCCTTTGACTCCGTTATGTTATCTCTCTTTCCCTACATCTCTCTGCATCTGATTGTGCCAGGGAGTAACAGTGATATTTTTATATTAAGTAAGCAGATTCAAATCTGAAACAGTTAAATCATTACCGCTGTTAAAATGATATACAATAAAACTAAATGGTCAACAAGTTGAAGATGTAAACTGATAATAAGATGCTGATTGGTTCCTTCTCCACCAGAGGGAGACATTTTTTTATTCAAACATGCATCTATGACATCTGCACAGCCTGCTAAAACTGACGTGTGTTGCATGCTCCCTCCAGCTACTGCCCACCATCTCCAAAACAGCCAGCTGACCACAAATTACTGATCCAGATTTCCAGATATATGAAATATTAAGAAAACCTGCTCCAGCAGCAGATTTGCACACATACGCTCACATCACCTGTGAGTAATCCACCGCAGAAGATTTTACTCATTCACTGAGCTGCTGCAGTCACCCCGATTTGTTCTGGGTGTCAAATAAACACCCACATGTACCGAAATGTAGCTAACCGCAGTGCAGTCAAGCCAATTCAGTGTTATTGAATATCAAGGTCAGGAAAGGTTTTAAGGCTCAGACAAAAAAAAAAAAAAAGCCTCTCATAATCATTTAAATACTGAAACACAGCTTTCAAACCATTCACAACAAAGTCAACAAGCCTCTACTTCCTTCTAAGCATAGATGCATTCATAGACCCATCATTGAGGGAAAGGATCAGTCAGCAGGATGAGAAATAAGACGAGCCTTTGTAGTTGAAGACTCTTTTTAAATACAGACAAAAGACCAAAAAAGCTCCAGCTCTCTTTCACACGCGCTGAGAATAAGCAGAGGCATGTTGATTCAGTAAATGCACAACACTTGAGATGCATCCCTGAACGTGCGCTGTAATGCCCAAATGCATCAACATCAGCAACTTTGTTTGAAGCTCACCACATTTTCAGGTTTCAAAAGCTCAAATGCCACTGGCTGACCTCAGCTGAGCTGCGGAGCTATGCAAAGATGGCTTTTATTAATGTGATTCATCCTCTGTGTATGGCTCTGTGACCACAACAGAGGAGCCCCGGTGACATCTGATAGGCTGCAGAAAAGGCCACTCTCCATCTAGAGAGATGAGTCAGTGGCGCTGTGCATTCGGCTCATCCCAGAGCAAAAAGACACACAATGAAAGTCAATGACTTTTAGGGTGGCACAGTCAGTACAGTCAACAGAAAACTATGTCTTCACTGTGGCATATTCAGAGGATAAAAAGAGCGCCCGAACCCTTTGATGTTCCAGGATGGAGTTTGATAATGGCAATGTCAGAAATACCACAATACCACAACACAACACAAAAACAAAACAATAAAGACATAAAGTGCAGGACAATAACTTGTACATGTATTTTTGGCCTATAGCTGACCCAATTTACTGTTTATTACTCATTTCCCATAAGAAATGATTTCTCTTTATAGAATTTAATTGCATCTGTAAACACATTCAGGCATGCTGATCCGCTGTGACTCAACCAGCAGATTCAAGCTTGCTTTATGGTCGCAATTAAGGGTACATTTTATATAAACAGGGGGAAACTAAGAAGAAACTGCAGGCCCATAAAAGACAGTGTGCATGTGCTTCTACCTGATTATGTTCCTTTTTTAAAAAAATTTTGCCTAAAAATCAAGAAATCACTTTTACTCACTGCCTTTATGAAAAACCACCATTCCCAGAAATGTGTGCAATGTGTGCAAACACACCTTTAATAAATTAGGTCTATTTTAATATTTGACCTGCTTCCTCCCAGGCTGTAAATTGAAAGCTGGTTCAGTCTGACAAAAAAAAAAAATGAACTGACTTTTAAGCTGCTGGATATAGAAGGTAAAAAATAAACTCAAATAAACCTGTAATCTGTGCACGATGCAGCACCGCATACACTTTTACTAACTTAAAGCACTTACTCACCAAAATCCACTCATTGCAGGACTGTTGGGGTTTTGATAAGCTTTTCTGGCATGACAAATGTCCACACTAGTATGTCAGTTTGAAGGAGCGCCATTATCACAAAGCACAGAGCTTTTCCAGGTCTGTGCTGAGGAAGTAACTGACAACCAGACCCATTTTACATATAGTGGGATGCAAGCAAGCTGGCAGCTCAGAAGAACACATGAACTCAGAGAAGTGTGGCAAGGAGAAAAAAAAAGATAAGATAAACAAATCAGATTTTGCATCAAGACACACAAGCAAATACGCCTGGAGCACTGCCCCAATTTACAAGGAGACTGAGCTGAAGCACAAAAGTGTTATTCTGTGTATGCGTGTGGGCACCTGCCTGCTCCAATTTACAAACCACCAAGCCAAGCTGGGCCTTTTGTGTGGTGTGTGTGTGTGTGTGTGTGTGTGTGTGTGTGTGTGTGTGTGTGTGTGTGTGTGTGTGTGTGTGTGTGTGTGTGTGTGTGTTTGCATGGTGGGGGAACTGGGGGTCCATATCTGGCTGAGCCATTACAAAGTATCTCATATCAAGGGTAAGTTTTGACTTTCTGGATTGCAAATCTGCCTCTATTTCAACTTGGCAACTGCAGCACCAGAAACACCAACAGTGCGACCACCTTGACCCGCAGAAGGCGGAGAAAAAGGGCTCCAGAGGAAAGAAAAGCTCTGAGATGTTTTCTTATTCCTTCTGTCTTTCATTTCAGTAAAAGGGGGCATTGTTTGAAACTGAAAACAGCCGCCGACTCAGAGGTGTTAGAGGTTTGCTCTGGCTCTGGGTTTTCTCGAACAAGGACGGAGGGGAGAGAAATTATTTGGAAAGGAAAGGAAAGGAAAGGAAGGAACGGAACATTATGACAGGATAAATGAAGACAGATTAATCTGTTTTCCTAGGATGGAGTCAGGCTCAGCTTGCCATCAGGCCTTATCTCTGTTTACTTCCTCCTCCACATCAATATATATATATGCTCCTCGCCTCATAACAGCTGACAAACACATATTTAGCCAAAGCAAATTCAGCCGTCCTGCCATAAATCTAACAACGCCCACCTACAACAAAAGACCCTTCCCTCTATCTATCCGTCTCTGTATGAGGCTTGCTCCTCTCTCTCTCTCTCGTTTCTCCAGCAGGCTTAAGAGTCAATATTTGAGGATCTGTTGCAGCACTTGAACACTTCAAAGAGAACAGAGCTCTGCTGTGAACATGGCCTTTAATATGCTGTTCAGGAAAAGAAGCAGAGAGGGTCAATAAAAAAGGGCTACAAGTGCTTCTTTTGGGGAAGGGTGTGTGTACCTGCATTACTCATGCTGAGGACAGTTCTGTTTACGTGCCTTTATTTTGACAGAAATATAAAAAGCCTCTAAGTTTAGGTCTAGGGTTATGTTTGGGCTGGGGAGGTAACATCTGCAGTCGGCATTAGAAACCACTGACATGAATCCAAGTCACTATAACGTGGTAGAATAACAGCCCCGTGTTCGTGCGTGTGAGGTGTGTGTGTGGGTCAAATATCTATTCATACGTGTGGCTCGTGCAGAAACAGACATCAGGTTGAAGTGCACATTGACTTGTGGAGATTTTCATAGTGACTCACACACACAGAAATGCAGTCAGAAAGTGGAGGAGAGCAAGCTGCCACTGTTTTAAGAGCCAAAGTGAAAATAATAATATCATAATAAAGCTTTCATTAAATTTCAAAGGTGGCTCTGTGTGAGGCTGATCAGGGTTTCCTGTGGCTGGCCTCAGGGAGCTGTTAGATGCCAGCAACGGAGCCAACAAGGCTGTCATAAGCCTGAAAAGAAGGCCTAATGCACACAGGCTGCCAGTGATTACTCTATTGAACTGGGTAATTACATTAGCTTTATATAAATATGATATGGAACATTAGACTATAAGGTCTGAAAAGCTGTAATTTGACCCTGTTGACTGGCCTACAAAACAGGATGAACTTTTAACTACTGTAGTGAAGTGATAAGAATAGAGCTTCCAGTCACTCGTATTCTGCATTAATCGTAGGGCTGCTCAATTATGGAAAAAATAATAATCACGATTATTTGACTTTAAAAACACAATTTCATGTAAAGAAGAGTGAATACTTGGAAATCGTCTGCATTTCTACAATCGCTTCAAAATGAATACTAAATTGAAAATAAAATACAGAATATTTACATAAAATATAAAAATATAAAAATATATAAAAATATATATAAATAAACTGCAATATAAATAAATAAACTATAAATTAAACACATAATAAATAAATTGATAAATAGAAAGATATTAGTCGGGATAACTGGCACTAATAAAAGGAAGAAATAGGACCCAAGTTATTTAGACCAAAAATTTGCTCACATCTTAGTGCCACAACATACTGACACATTCTGCACATGTATTCAAAAGGTCTTCCCTTGCGGTGTTTGACCTTCAGCTGGTTGAACAGATTGGTTGTGTTGCGGATGGTGCAGATCCCACCGTGGAGCAAATCTTTGTTATTTACTTTGCAGTCGTGTCCCGGTGTTTTACGTGCAGTGCGGCCAACAGAAACAAATAAAATGCTGAGACTTTTTTCCCCTCATGGGTCAGTTTTTTCTCTGGGTGAACATATTTGTCCCTCCAGTTTTTTCACTTCTTTGTTCCCTCAAGTCCATTCCAATAGTTTCAGCAATCTCCCTCCAGGAATTTGCTGACATTTGTGAGGCCTTATATTGATGCTATCATTATTATTCCTTATACAGAGATGCTGATTGTTATTCTATCGCTGATAAATTAAAGCACTGCTCTGTAAGAGTAGCTGGAAATGTACAGGAGGAACCGATGGTGCTGAACTGGCCAATCACGAGTTGCAGGCTGCGTCACCCCAACAGTAGTTACATTTCTCAGGAGGTGCACATCAGGTTACGGCATAGATTTCCCACTCAATAATTAACAGTAATTAACACATAATGCACCTACACAAGCATAAGTGCCTCAATCGATAGCCACTTACCTGTTGTTGGCCCAGCAAAAACTTAACGCTGTACCATAAATTAGGGCTAAGAGTATACCAAGCATAACGTGACAAAATCATTTTAGTAATTAAAATAATTTTTTGTCAATTACACTGTTTTTGTGATCATTTGGAGCTAAAAATCAAAATTTTATTAAATTGCACCAGCCCCAATTAATTTGTCTTAAAAAGTGCACCAAAGAGTGTAATCGCTGTGCCTGCACTGAGCACACCCATATTGCCCGTGCAGAAGAAAAAAATGAATAAGTAAACACTTGGATTCAACGGCTCATCAAACTTCCTTTTGTAAGCATTAACCTCAAACATTCAATCTAAGAGGTGCACAATGTTCAGGAAGAACTTTGCACCATTGTTTTCCCCTCCCTCACGGATCTGCTTCAGCTCAGCCGTGTTATCAAGATGTGTGGAGTGAGCAGTTCTCTTGATATCATTCCAGATCATCTCTCCAAGGTCTGCGCTATAATTAGGCTGCTCCAAAACAAGAATTTCTTTGGTTGAAATCATTCTGCAGTAGATTTACTTTGATGTTTAGGGTAATTGTCCTGTTGCACCACCCTTCTACTGAGCTTCAGCTGGCAGCCTGCCACCCTGACATTATCCTGTAAGACAAATCATTATCCTTGGCAAACTTCAGAATTCATTTTCCCCTTGATGAGAGCAAAATGTCCACCACAATTTAGCAAAGCAACCCCAAATCATGACATTTCCTCCAGTTTGCTTTGCAGCTAAGAAGCTTTTTAGAAATTGTTTTTTACCAATGAGTAATTAGCTATATCCTTTAGGCTTTTAAAATTTTTCCCAATTCATATCAGAGAGAAACAAATGATTCAAGGATTCTAAGTCTACAACTCTAAAGGATTCTCAACACAGATTAACTATAGCAAGAAAAAAAAAAGAAAAACTTAAAACTTTCTCAAAGGCCAAGGTGAAGGTATGAAAATTATATTTTATAATTTATCTGTGCCTATTTTTTCATTTAATCAGATTTTTTATAACTGAAAATCTGACAAAATTTGCTTTTGACTTTTACACACTGCTCAGTTTGGTTAAGGAACTCTAAAATTAGCATATGATTGGCTGATACTATCAGCTAGTTGCTGATACGCTATATTGCCAAAAGTATTCATTCACTCATCCAAATCATTGAATTCAGGACTTCCAATCGCTTCGATGGCCACAGGTGTAAAAACCAAGGACCTAGGCATGCAGACTGCTTCTACAAACATTTGTGAAAGAATGGGTCACTCTCAGGAGCTCAGTGAATTCCAGCATGGTACCATGATGGGATGTTACCAGTGCAACAAGTCCAAGTCCAAGGAAAGAATCAGATGCAATGGTGTAAAGCACGCCGCCACTGGATTCTAGAGCAGTGGTGACGTGTTCTCTGAAGTGATGAATCATGCTTTTCCTTCTGGCAATCCAATGGACAAGTCTGAGATTGGTGGTTGCCAGAGGAAAAGTACTTGTCTGACTGCCTTGTGCCAAGTGTAAAGTTTGGTGGAGGGGGGATTATGGTGTGGAAGTATTTTTCAGGAGTTGGGCTAGGCCCCTTAGTTCCAGTGAAAGGAACTGTTAAAGCTTCAGTATATACCAAGACATTTTTGGACAATTTCATGCTCCCAATTTTGTGGGAACAACTTGGGGATGGCCTCTTCCATTCAGTTCCAACATGACTGCACATCAGTGCACAAATCAAAGTCCATATAGACATGGATGAGTGAGTTTGGTGTGGAAGAACTTGACTGGCCCACACAAAGCTTTGTCCTCAACCTAACAGAACACCTTTGGGATGAATTAGAGCAGCAAACTCATCCAACATCCGTGTCTGACCTCAAAAATGTGCTTCTGGAAGAAAGGTAAATAATTCCCATAAACACGCTCCTAAACCTTGTGGAAAGTCTTCCCAGAAGAGGTTGAAGCTGTTCTAGCTGCATAGGGTGGGCCGGCATCATATTAAACCCCATGGATTAAGAATGGGATGTAATTCAAGTTCATATGTGTTTGAAGGAAGATGGGCAAATACTTTTTTTTTAATAAATTGTATATCTATATCTGAATCAGACTTCTGAAAATTACAGAAGTACAGAAGAGATGAAACACCCTTCAGCCATGTTATCAGAGTTGTTGTTGCATAGCTTGTCCACCAGAGGGCAGTCTGCAACTTCACTGTTGGCAACAAAGGTGTTTGGAACTGGCAAACACAACAGCCAGCTGATCCAAGCAGGATCAGGCAGAGCATAAATGAGTAAATAAATAACTACGCATAACAAATGTTAGTGAGATCTGTTTATGTTTTGTGTGTATGAAGGAAAACAAGAGGGGAAAAAATACCCGACATAGCTGATTTTTAAATCACAAAATATCAGTATCAATCTTAAAAATCCTCCATCAGTCAGACCCCAAAGCAAATCCCTCTGGGAATAAGAACAGCTTCAACCATCCCTTTGCCACAACCAACTAAACTACAGAAGCTGATACTTCCGAGGGGGCTAATCAGAGGAAGATTACAATGTTTCTATTAGTTTTATCAGCTGTAGTGAGCAGGTCATCAGACACTGGACCCCCTGCACTAAAAACAACATTCATTTGTCACTCATGCCAGGATACTAATGATAAGCTGGACAATTATGCCATTATATCAGTATGTAGGGAGAGAAGAACAGGATACAGGGGAAGAGGTAAGTACGAAGGAGAACGTAAGAGGAGAGCAGACAGTAGCCTTGGTGTGTTGCTGTGTTTAGGATTTCATCACACAGACAGTCTACTCCTAATTCCTGAAGACTCCTTCCTTACTTAGGAAAAACTTCCTTCCATCTGACTGACAGAAGAAGTCATATGTCTTTTCTAGTGCTGGTGGACTGCAAAAAAGAAAAAGCTAAACCGCAGTACGTTCTGTGGAGAAATCTTAGTACTTTCTCCTTATAGGTCACAGGAAGACTTAGAAAGCTACAACCATTACATCTGTGTCCGATTCTTCTTTAAAGTGGACATCAAAACCATTTAAAGAATCCCTGTTTAACTTAAGGGCTACTACATGTATAACAGCCCCAAAACCATTCACTTATCATACCACCAAATCAAAGCAACATGGTTTTATAGTGGGAACTTGTTTTTTAGCTGCACTGTCAGCTTTTTCTGCAAAAACATCACACTGGAATATGACCCTGCTCATCTCCTCACTGTTCAACACTATGTAAATCTTAAAAACTGCAAAAACCAGTCATGAGTAGTTCCTGTTTAGCGGTGTGCTGTATCATTTAATCTAGAAAAATGGCCTTAAGACAACCAGCCAGCAGCCACAAATCTACATTTCAAATGTGTGCACAGGAGACAACGCAAAGAGTGGGTATTTCTAGGGTTCATCTCTATGCAGTGTGTGCGAAAGAGAAAGATCAAATGCAAGACAGAGTTCACGTGCACGTGTGTTCACGCTGGAAAGCGTGCGTGACTGCTAATGTCCACTTCTGGAACACAGTAAACAATCCAGGATTTGTAGAACTGTGTCAGCTGAAATAAATCTCCAGAGCAGCAGTAAACTGAGCACACAGCAGCAGAATGATGGAGAGTCCGCAATTAGCTTCTCGTCTGACACTGTAACTGCACTCGAGGGTTTCTGTTGGAATGTCAGATGACGATGTTGGGTAGGTTAAAAGAGTATTTATGGAAAAAGACAATATAAAACAGCAGTTTACATCCTTTAGGTTTCTGTGGTTCAAAAGACTACAACTAAAGTGAAATTCCACTATAAAAGAGACAAAACAGAGCTATAGTATATGATGCTGCAGAAAGACTGCTGTAAACGTTTGCTGCAATGAGAGAGCCAAGTAGTTGAGCACAGCACATTTGACTTGATCTGATGTACACCGCAAGGCAAAGAACATTTTTTGCCCAACGCATCCACCCCAGTGGTCAAATAATTTTTTTTAGCCAATTTCAGGAAGGAGAGCTGAGGGTATAAGAGTAATAAGAGTGGGTCGAATTATCTAATATAAATATTAATGAAAAGTGCCTCGATGCTTCATTTATAACCAATTTTATAAAAGGAAATGAGATTATGTCATCCCAGAGTTCAAAGCAACGCACCAACCAACCGCTCACAAAAAACAAACGATCGACACAACTGAGACGTGACTCGGCTTATCGGAGCAAACCATAAAGCACACCATAACTCACTAACATACGGATATGTTTTAAACTTCAAATAATCGTCCAGACAAACTATGAATTTGTGTGAAGCACTACTGTATTGTATATTGTGAGTTTAGAAAATTGCTCCCTGTAAAAAAGATAATTAGCTGCGTTTGCTTTGCCTTAGTCCTTATAAATTCTCTTTCACATTTCCTTGACCTCATGGCATGACAAAAAAGTGATTAAAAATAAAAAAGGAGACATTTTGACCACAGCCCAGGGTTGGTGTCAAGACATGACACAATTTCTAAAATGTCTTCGCCACAAATTCAGAGAGTCTATTAAAAGATGTTCAAACTTGTTCCATCAAATTTAATGTGGCAGAAAATCCAATATGGCAGATACTGGGGAAAAAAAGTATAATTAGACTCCTTTAAACAAGCTTGATGTAATAAATTCAGTGGCATCTTGTTTTTAAGTCAGGCATATGGTTCAAAAGGTACATGTACAGACAGACTCCCTGGTAGCACCTGAGGAAAGTACTAATAAGCAGGATTTGGGTTTATCCAGGTAGCTTCAGGGTCACCCTTCGGTTTTCAGTACTACACACAGCTCACTTCTCACCGACGCACATCACCATGGTAACTTTTGCTGCTCCGGAGCAGGTTATGTTTGAGATTAGAGATCAACAGGTATGAAATCAGCTCTCCAGAAAATAGCGTTCCTGGAAGATCCCTGAGAGGGCAGACAGCGGAAGGGCTTGCATCAAATTTAGATGTAGACTAAACCTACATTTGAAGTCTGTTTTTATATTTATTCTTTGCTCCCATACTGTTTAACACCACCTTACACTTTCCTTCCTGGCTTCAAATAGGCTAAACCTTTAATATAGTAGGTCGTTTCTAAGATAAGATAGATGCAGTTGGATGAAGTAGATTTGTGTATATTTCAGTCCATTTTTGTTGTTTATACTATCAGTCTTACTGTGTGTGAGATCAGACCGTCTCAGGCTGTAATCTGATTGTTTTGGTCTGAGGAAGGTGCGACCCGGATGATGAGACTTCGTGCTTAAAGAAAAAGAGCGCTTAAAAGCTCACACAGTCATACAGCTCTTTTAATGCTAAACTTTCGCACAGCACTTTTCCTGTTACAGACACACACACTCTGCTGCTTTGTGCGCAGCAGCTGTGTTGTTTTCAGACTGTATTCTGTGTTTAAACTCTTCATTTTCGTGAAATCAGTCGCTCTGTAGCCCTGCCCTTGTTTGTGATTGTTCAGATGCTGCCAACACCACCCCTTCCATGCGAATGAATAACTTAACCCAGGGTGAAGTTATCCAGTTGATAACCACCTTTATGTGACCGTTTTGCCTGAATGTCAAAGTTAGCCTAGATGAAGCCAAATAACAGAGAGGTATCAGAGGCCAGACGCGTCGACATCAAACTTGGCGAGCTGTAAATCACATGCCACATTTTAGTATTTCGTTCTAGAAACTGCAATAGACTCCAATGATAGCGGAGAAGAAAATGATAAAGAGGAGGAATCTATAAGGAAAAAGGTACACAGTGGGAACATGTTCACATAAAGGATGTCATTAAAACAACTTTTATTATCATTTTATTAGATACAGAGCTACAGGACAGCCAGTGACTACACAAGAACTACAAGACATCCCCAACAGCCAGCTTTCCTTGAATGTCATCACATTAACACATTATTTCATTGTTAATCCACAGAGATAATTACACAAACAAGATGCAATATCAGAATTGGTTCATTTTAGAGGTTCGGACTACCCTTGCTTCCAGTCTTTAAGTCAACCAGTTATTGGTTATAGCTCTGTATTTAACAGATTTTTACTGCATGAGTGGCATAAAACTCTGCCAGAAAACAAAATGCATGCAAAATGTCAAATAATTCCTGTAAGTAAAGACAATGGTACCAAGATTAGAAAAACTGCTGTGTTAACCAGCATGTCTGACACAGGACTTGCAAAACATGACAGAAGAAATAGCCACAGTCTGACGATATTGTTTCCTTGCTGCAGCCCAAACGCCCGGATTGTTGAGGGGTATTGACTCTGAATAATCCTGCTTCCCTCTAAATCCTCATCCTCTGACTTCAAACACTTTGCAAAGACTTTCAATAGAATTTGGCATCCTCCCAACTTTTCTCTCCTTCAGTCGGTCATTCTTCTTCTTCACATTCTTTTTCGCCCTCTGTCCTCCCCTGGATCAACTGTCCAGCCTTGAATCACAAAGCCAAGCTCAAATTCTGTGGGAATTTTGTGAAGAGGCCCCTGTGGCTGACACACAAACACACACACACACACACACGCACAAACGCTCCTCCCGTAAGGCTGACGACAAAGAAAGGACGGCTGTAAACCTAGTGGACAAAGAGCCGCTAAATGAAAGGTCCCACACATGGTTCAGGTGGGAAAAGACTCAAAGGCCAATTGTAAGAATTAAACTATTAAATCGTCATTCAAATCCAACCACGACTCAGCGTTTTCAGTTTATGCAAGTATTCCCCATGCATTCATCTTTCAAGGTCTACAAGGTTGGTTTGCCTTCACACCTCTCTAACATTTCAGTCTTCCAATCTTTCATTCGACCATATAAAAAGATTCACTCTGCGCTTTCTATATTTGACAGAAAGGTTTGAGAGCACTCATTAGTCCCTTCATGTACAGGCTCATTTTCGATAGTGCTGTGGGACAAAACAAGATTCAGTCTAAGGGCATGTTAGTGGCACTGTGAAGCTGCTCTCTGGTTCATGGCGATGTCTGGCAGGTAAAATGAATAATGGTCCCCCTTTTTTCAACATGTTTGCAAGCTACACTTTTCCATTAGCATTAAACACAAAGTACAGGAATGGGAATGTCATCACAATCCACCTCCGCCAAACACTGGAGACACATTCAACTCAACACCACAAATGTCAGCCTTATGGTGGCACTAGAGGAAATAACAGAGCATCATCAAAGTCATGGATCATACAGGAAACACCATTTGGCTCCAAGTAATCAGTTTGATGGTACGGTCGTATTCGGACATTTATCAAAGAGGAAACGAGGGCTCAAATCCGTCATTGCAGTTATCAGGATTTAGGATCAATTTGTTATCAAAATTTGGGGCAATCCAACAAATACTTGTCAAGATATTTCAGTGTGGAGGTCAGGCAAGAGGTGGAGCAAACAATAAAACAACAAGTGTCCCCAAGTGTGGCTAAAAATGCTTTGAGGACCTACAAAACCAATGGTATAGTTTGTGTAATAGCCCCACAGGTAAAGGTAAAATTGGCATAAAGCCCCTATTATACTGCAGTACCAAGTGTTGTTCAATACCTACTAACATGATTTTTGACAGGAAAAAAACAAAAAGGCAGCTGCTATCTGAGGCTGCCTGGTGTGTTTTTGAAAGCAACATGAGGAATGTTCATTTCCAAGACAAAAGATCCTAAAATGCAGGCTCCTATAAAAAGCAGCATATTTTTCCCTGACTGAGGCGGGCAGCCAATTTGTGACCAACATAGAAACTTTACTGGAAGCAAACACAGCGTTACTGTAGTCACTGATGCAGTGCCATTCAGGGTTGGTCACAGCACAATATCTGCCTTTAGTAAGAAATTACTGTTTTGAAGAGATGTGGATGGAAAAGGAGCCATTAGTTCAGAGTGGCGGCTGCTCTGGCTCTGCACTTAGAGCACCTTTTTGCACCCCGGTAATCACAGGAGCATCGGCACAGAAGAAGAGTGCGTACCCTAAATTAAGACTTGTGAAGTAACTGTACAACAGCCAGATATTTTGAGGTAGAGTTGTTCATGTAGCATAGATTTAAGATGCTACTGAGTAACATGGTGAGGTAGACAAAAAGATTATTTACTTAAGTGACTTAAGCAGTTTTGTTTTATTGCCATCAGAGTAATTACAACCTGACAAACTACAATCTGATTATAAAGGAGCACTGTCGACAGCAGTAACTGCAATGTTTTAACCTCTCGCCCACTGGTTTCACCTACAAGCCCAAATAAATTAGTTAAATAAGGAAATACGAAAACACCATTACAGATTTCAACCTTAGCTGACCCTTTGATAATAAATACAAACTGTGTTTTGATTGTTTTGGTTTGCATTACTTGCTTGGGGCCTCTAAAGATGGAAATGTCCAGCACCATTTTATATTTTTAACTAGATCTTTCTATAAGACAGGGAAAAATAATGTAGCACCCGCCTTAACACACTTGATAAAAATGGGGCATGGGAGCTCCCAAGGTCATAGGGCCCAAGAGGGAAGCTGCCTTGTTGGTAATTTAACCTCACCTCAAGAGGTTTCTAGTGGGGCTTAGAGACTCAAAGGCTTACAATAGCCCAATGTACATTATAGGAAAAAAGTCACTGCTAATGATCTACATAAATTCAATAATAACAAACAACTGAGCCAAACTACGACTTTGAGTTCCTGAAAAACAAGCAAAACAGCTAGAGACAGATATCTAGGACTGAATCAGATCTTAATGCAAACACAAAAATTACTAATTTTGAATTCTTCTACACAAAATGAATTCTTCTCACTCTTGAGACAAATAAATATTTAGGAAGGCACACTGAGTGAGATTGAAAACTACAGATTAAATTTTAAGCATTTTAAGTATTTGTCAGAGACCTGGTTTTCAGTGTTTAGGCATCAGTCACACAGGCCTACAGACAGGTCAGCAATCCCCTGACAACCTCCAGTCGCTAGGGAAAAATGTGTATTCCCTGTTGGCAAGTGGTTGCTGGAGGTTGCCGGCTGTCACCAGGTGACATAAGTCACAAAGAGGGTGCTACACCAAAAACTTCAACGCGATTGCTCTGGTTGCTAGCAGATTGCTGTGGTCAGCTGTCGGCTTCACGGAGGATGTAGACTTTTGTTGCAAACAAGGAAGACCGTTCACCTTCAATGTAAAAGGTCCGCCATTTGAAACATGGTGGCTACAGCAGTGAGGCCCAACTTTTACTCTTAAAGTGAATGTTCTCCATTTGAATCGTACTTTTTCAAGTAGTATTTAGCGAGTGTTTGCAAACAAGGCGGCGTCTCCCATGCAAACTACGGGCAACTGCAACAATGTGTTAATGACCAAAGCAATCACAAGATGGTTTTCAGTGCCATGCCATATACCTCTTTGGGACCAGTTTCATCTAGCAGCTGCCAGCAACCTCTAGCAACCGTTCCTAAACCTGCATTTAGCAGGGGGTCACTAACCAGTCTGTAAAGGCCTGCGCTGACTGGGGCTTTAGCAGTCAATTTTACAGTGAGTGCCAGCAAGCTCTGCCAACTAGTTGGCGAATACACAGATTTCCCCCTCATGACTGGCGGTTGCCAGATTATTGCACGATGAGTCTCTAGTCCTGCGTGGCCAAGGCAATCTAACCTTTCATAATTGTTTCGTAACATACAGGATGTGCAATGATCACACATACATTTCTGGGATTCGCCAAACTGAAATAGAATTTTTAAATCAAATTAAAAATACTCTTTTAAACAAATCACGCTCAGAATCATGGCTCGCATGGGCGTTACCCAACTAAGTGGTGACTTACTGTAGTTAACCAGAATTTATACACAAGCAGAAATTTGGCTACAAAAACAAAAAATTAAAAACCTGTTACACATTTAATGTGTAATTGGAAGCAATCAAAGCAACCTTACTCCTACTAGGAGCTCCTTGTTTGGCATAGAGCACATTTAACTAATTTGACAGCTGACTGTGGTCTCCTCTCAGTCAAGCTGTGGGGCCGCTGCCATTCAGCTGCGCTCCTTTTATCAATTCAAAGAGCAAAGGATGAGCAGTGAATCCTTTAAAAGCTGGTAAACAGAAACACAATTAGTATTTATGAGAGCAAATTGCAAGTCCTGAGAACAACAGGCTCGCTTTCCACTTCGACGATAACAGCAGCCAGTCCTGCCCGTTCAATGTTGCATCCATCAGCGCCAGGAGCATTCCTGACAAAATAGTAGCTTGCAATTAGACGCAATGCAAATTAAAAAAAAAAAAAAAAACGCAAAGGCTGACTGACTATGTCTGCTGGATTCCTCTGTCTCATGCTGAGTTTTTTTTTTTTTCCCCAGCCTGGAAACCAAAATGACACGCTGCCTGGAAGGAAGACCACAAGCCACAGAGTGTTAATGGTCACAACAGTTTCACACCACAAACATTCGAGTAAATTTATAACAGCTGATCTCAACTGTCTCATCAAGTGGTCATGTAGCATTAGTTAAAGCTCTAAAATGAAATATGGCTTCTTCTTTTTTACTCAATTTTCCAGCTGCTGTCCATATTTGCTCATTCTTGCTGTTTAAATTTTGATCTTTGTTCCTGTGAATTATGGACCAATCTTTAGGTTTGGGTGAAACGAGTCTGGGTAAATTCACTATTGTCATAAATAAACTTGTTTTTCTAGTTAAGGCTCTACTTCTCTAGAGTTAGAAGATCCACTCAAAACCACTCTAATGACTGTGTTTACATGGAGAAAGGAGATCATTCCTACACTACAGGTCAACTATAACAGGGAAAATAAAAAGACATTAGCTAAAAACTGAAATAAAATAATAATAATTTCAGCTGCTGCCTTATTCACATGGGGTTGCCACAGCGGGTAGCTCCACACATTTGATCTGGCAGATGTCCTCACGCAGCCCCAGAGGTATTTGTGCATCCTCCAGGGATCTTTCACTTCTTAGACAAATGCAATGTGCACACTAGGGAACATAAAATGTAGTGCTATAGCAATAATACTGTGATGGGACATTTTTATATCACATAAAGATTGGGGCTGTGCAACATGTCCAAAATCTCATTTTTAGTAGATTCAATAAATTGATAGTTTACATAATGGCCACATGGAAAGTTTGTTTTGTTTGTTTTTTACATTTTAAATTATATACTCAAAAATGAATGGTGATATTCA
This sequence comes from Pterophyllum scalare, assembly GCA_024447675.2. NCBI lineage: Eukaryota > Metazoa > Chordata > Actinopteri > Cichliformes > Cichlidae > Pterophyllum > Pterophyllum scalare. Next base: position 38,405 of record JAMQGT020014335.1, read on the forward strand.
TATATGATTATCTTCTAGGCAATTGTTAGTAATGTAAACATTTTAAATATTAATGTATAAGATATAAAATGCTTTATAAATTATTCCTGGCCTAACTTAAAAATTACTGCTATATAAAAATAATACCCAAATGCAAACATTATTTTCAAGTTTAAACTGCAGCAGGAACTCTAATGTTTGACTCTGGGTTTTATTTTGAGCCCCTGATGCATATTTTGTGCTTCTCATTCATGACCTCTCTGGATTCTCTTTCACATGATTCTGTACGGAGGTGGTAGAAGAGGTTTGTGGTGTTTGAGCCTTGACTTATGGAGACCAGTGAACAGCATAATTTGCAAAGCATAGTTTTCTGGTCCGTGTCATTTTCATAACCAAACCACATCCATGCTACAGAGGCAGGAACATGCTCTTCAATTTGTCTTGACTGGACCTTCTCCCAGTTCTGTCTCACAGTCTTAAAAAAGGTACATGTGGTACTTGATGATGCTGAAAAAAATACCGCTGTACACAGTGTATTCTGCAACACCATGAAATAAACAATTTTATGTCACCAGTATGTATCATCATGATGCCACAAACAACCAAAACAAATGAAAATCACAAACAGAAAACACACAACATTGAAGAGACTGAAATCCATACGTCTTCACTCCATCAGTAACTGATGCTTATTTTATGGCACTGCGGTTGTGTCACTTTGTGGAGATAATTGCCTATGGAGAGCATACAGGGAGGGGTTTTCAACCTATGCAAACATACTACTGTGCATCCATCCGTTCTCTTCAGGGTCGTGGGGGGGCTAGAGCCTATGTGTACACGGCGGGAGGCAGCATGAACACAACCTCTTTCATAGTTTTTAACACTTCAGCTTCACTTCAGCTCTTTTCTATGTTATAACTTTGCTCTTCGCCGCAGCTGCCATAAGCAAAACCAGCAACAGCATAAGCAAGAGTAGCTCACAGACCGGCTGTCCCATACGTTGAATTCTGCCTCCACCTAGCGAGAGACGCTCTCTGCAGGTAAACAGGCTTTCAGTAGCTCTGCCGACGCACTGCCAACGGAGAATTGTCTTCAGCCCATCGGGGCCACCACCCATTCTTCTGCCACAGTCAGCAGCTGTAGATGCTGCAGTAACAGCATATCAGTTGCCTGATTCAGTGGCTGTAGCCTTGTATTTAACAGACAGATATGAAAGTGGATTGAATTAAAGTTTTTGCAAAAGACAAAAGAAAAGCACATTCCTCAAAATAAAATAAAAAAATTATTCTTTTGATAGTTTACAAGCAAAACCTACCATCACTGTCATTTTTAGACCAACCTCTGATGTAGCTGCACACAAACATGCTCTTTAATGTGCTATCAATACTGGATGTATGTAGGAATGTATAAACTGAACTAAGACGGTCTGCTACACCAGCAGGAAGTTCTTACAAATTCCTGATTATATTATTTACACAAACAGTTCTTCAGCAGGCACAATACAACACGCTGCTTTTCAAATGCTTCTCCCCCCCCAAAACAAATCAAAGCTTCTCCTGGAGGAGGGCATTGCTTTGATCTGGCTATCTCAGACAGTTTTGCTATGATTTGAGCAACCCAACTCAGAAACTTTTCTCAGGCATCTCAACAGCTGATTCATAGTGGGTTTTGTTTGAGGTTTATGTGACTCCTACCCCACAGGGAGCTGGGGATTGCACAGGTTGGTTGCCATGGATGTAAGACAAACCTGCACGGGATGAAAAAAAGATCTCCCCTGAAGCTCTGCTCAGCAGGCTGCATATTTGTGCGTTGTGTGGACCAAGTGCACAAACCTCACAGCACTGAATGAAAACATGCAGTCCTGGGAGACTGGCTGACAGACCGGCAGCTGGAAGGAAAATAATGTGCAGAAAATTCAAAGGCCGCCAACTCCGTCTTTACTGTGTCTGCCCCCCCACCCCCATCCCCCCACACACACACCCCCATTCCTAGTTGCTCAGCTAACTTTTGGCTGTGAAATGACCTGAAAGGCAGCAGTCCGGTTCATTTAAGGATTAGATATTGAAATTTTGTAAAATATTTCTCTGAAGAAAAAAGTGCAAAAAATGTAATGAACCATTACTGTGGTATGAGCGCCACTTTGAAACGCTGCCCACAATTAACAGCTCAAGCGCTTGTTTTCATTCTGTTAAACCGCTGAGTGCTTTTTTTCTACATAAAAGATGCCCTTGAAGATTTTTTAAGCACAAAAATATAAGCACAGAGTCCACCAGAAAAACAAAAAAACATTTTAAATAGAATTTTATGGGTTCCTTTTATTTTTCTGTGTCTCCTGAGTGTTTATCCAGCTACATTCCTCTAATTTCCTCATCCCCCTCTCCCTTCAGCAGCATCATATAAAGATGCCTAATTGAAGGCTTTGCACAGAACAAATGACCACATTAGCCTACCCCCTTTTAACTCGTCCTGCTTCCTGTCTGTGGCTGTAATGCATTAGATACTCTGCGTGTTCTCTGTTGTCTCTCAGATTGCAGTGCAGGGCTGCCAATCATTTGGAGACTACGTCTGCAAGAGTTGTTTCTGCTCCAAACCCCCACCCCCACCCTAGCACTAGAAAGCTTGCCTGTCCATATTTTTTATTATTATAATACACTACAAAACTGAAGAAGAACAGCACAAGTGTTGAGAAAAGTTTTTTCCTAAAGACTACTGAGTTGTTGGCTCTTTCCTTTACTGCCATTACAGTCTACAAAAAAAAAAGCCGAAACAAATCTCACACTCACACAAGTCGAGTAAGAAATAATTCATTCATATTAATTCAGCATCACTGAACACTCCCCAGATAGGATCTACGGATTAAATGCTTGACTTGGGATTCTTCTATGTCTGCACATGAACTGCAAAACAGTTCTGTTTTCCACTCTGTTAAAATCTTAAAAACCTGCCAGACACCAGACACTTCGGCTCCCTCCGTGCCTCCCATATATAACGTGCCACAGCGAGTCTCCTCGATGTGACAAAGGCTCTTAAAACATCTACGCCAAACAGAACAATGCCACGTGGGTGGCTCTGGTGTGTGTGTGTGTGTGTGTGTGTAAACAGACACTTAAGAGTGTGAGCCGAAAGTCCTGCGTCTACATTTGAACAAATATGAGCGCTGATTAGCTCAGATTTACCTCAAGAACAAGACAGACAAAATTCAACAGGTGTTTGGAGAGGAAATTAAGTAGAGTTTATTGTAATGTTGTTTTTTTTATCATTTGTATTTTTGTAATGTTATCTTTCATATTTATAAGCTATCATTTTCTTAGTTAGCAGTAACTTTCAAAGCGTAAACTTTTGGTAGGAGCAATGTTTTAAATGGTCTTCATTTGGTTGCATCACCCATGCAGAAAAACAGTTCTGATCCACAGACTGTGTATAAAAAACAGACATAACCTCGTTGGAATCACTCACTGGTCTGTTGACTTCTATTATTATTATTATGGATGCTAAATTTGGTGTGCTTTTAAAAAAAAAAAAAAGTTGGTGTACAACAAAATGAGGTCAGGGGGGAAACGGAGCACCTGACTCCTTAGGAGTCTATTTTAGTAGAATACACTGAAATGGTGAAAAAGATTAAACTCCCTCTACCCATCAGTAAAAGCAGCCATGCTGACAGACTGGGTCAGTAAACTGTGTTATTGCAACAGATTATTTTGTTTGTTCAATAAATATCGAGTAAAAGTTTAATGTACTGTTGGGATGGAACAACCTCATCTTTTATAAAAGGATTACATTATTTTTGCCATTACTTGATAAAAATGCTTAATGGGATTCACAGAAAAAACTCTGTATTAATGTTTTCCAGTGTAAGCATTTATAATTTGATCAAAACACAGCATTCACTGATAGATGATGGTTCTCTTACAGCCATAGCAGATGTTTTAGTGAGTTACTGGCAGCCTAATAGTTCATAGTAACTGTTTGATCCATAAAGGCAAACATGTTATAAGAAATGTTAGCATTTATAGAGCTGCCTGCATGTTGGTCAGCTACAAAATAAGCTGCTATGAATGGATTCAAAATGGATCCGGATGGGATGAGCTTCAAAATGCGTTAAAATGGATCAGGGCCTGATCCAGTCTGAATATGTGATCCTTATCAATTCTGGATCCCTCCTGCCATTGCAAGTGGACTTGGACATGGTTTACTGATTCGTTACAGAGCCTATAATAGGCTACCTTGGGGTGGATACAGTTCTGGGTCAACCCACTGAGGCCGATTTAGGTGATTTTCAGTGGAAAATTATGCCGAAGTTTGTTTGAAACCGTTTAATAACTGACTCTCACCCTGTGAACACATTTCAACATTAACAGTTATGCACCTACAACACCTTATAAAAGCATCATATCGTTTTAATTTCATGGACTGGTACTTATATAGCACCTTTCTACTCAATGTTAACACTCAAAACACTTTATCCCATCATACACACATTCATACAGTGCTTTTATCTATACCCAAGTACTTTTATCTAGCATTCAAACACACACACACACACACCCTGGATGGGTGCATGTATCGGGGGGCCATTCAGGCCATGGACAGGGGATCGATCCACTGACCTTCTGATTGGTAGACAACCCCTTCTACCATCTGACCTTTATTTATGTATTTTTTCATTAGTTTATGACATTTAGAACTACAAAACTATATCTGCTTATCATATTATTGAGAATGAAAATACCTGTTAGTCATCTTCATTTGTTTGCAGCCCTGATTTAGTCCACAATAAATAAAGTACATTTAAACAAACAAAGAAAAAAAAGAAAGAAACAAATACAGCTTAGCAGCTTTACAAAATGGTCTAATATGTGAAGTATTCAGTAACAATTCAGCTGTGACTCTAACATCCTGAACGTCTGTTGCCACTTGTATTATTCAGCTTGGATGCTGGAAGCAGCCACCAGTGTTTGTTGACTGATGGGAGCTGATGTTGACAGGGATCTCTGTTTAGTTTGGCAGCAGCTCACACTGGCTGCCATTCCACAGACCAAACTATGAGAGGGCTGCTTATTTTCAAGCAGCTACCAGCTACCGCAGCTGACCCTGTGCACTGAGGCTTTAAGGAGAACTCTAAAGGGTAGACAGAAGAATACATCTATAGACCTTTAAGCAGGAGTCCAAATGCAATTTTAGTTTTATCTTAAAAAAGAGCAATATTTTTAATCTAAGTGCTGTCGGTGTGATCGAAGTTTAATATTATTACTCTGTGCCACAGGGCTCCATTCTCCATTACCAAATATACAAAACCAGATTCGATTTTTTTTTTTTTTTTAATCTTCGTAACTGGTGAAACTTTCAAATTTTGGTTTTCTGCAGCAGCTCATTAGTTTGAGGAAGAGTGCCACAGAAAGCAGCTGGTACAAGCCTTACGCTTAAAGTGTCAGCAGTTTTAACCGCGTCTCAGATGCGTCACCCTTCGTAAACTTCAGAAGAAAGGCTACAGCATGTATTTTCTTTCAGCTCCAGAGCCCAAAAAGACACAAGAAACATCTCAAGACAAAAAACAGGGCATTGCCCCTGCAAACCACGACTGAAACACTGTGATCATGCAAGTCACTCCTATAAATCTTTTACGTGTCGGGGGAGGATAACAGCACGTCTTTTTTAAAACTTAGAGACATCATTAAAGTGAATTGGCTTAATGATATGTCTGAAATTGTACACTTAAGTCAGAAGCTCTAAGCTTGCTGCCCACCCATTTCAGCCATCGTATGTCAGCTATCAGCCGGAGTGAGGGAAGGCAGGGAGGGCACGCAGAGAGAGGCAAGTTGCTACCTGTGAGTCGTCGCTGAGCGAAAGGATGAAGAGGAATGAAAAACAACACAGCGATGGAAGTCCACTTCAGCCCCTTTTCAGATGTGTTTATGATGAGATAACTATAGCCCAGGACTCTAAATATGACAGTATGTGACAGTTTTGATTCATTCCCAGGATAAAGGTTAGGACCTTGCACAGGAAGAGAAGCCTCAGCACACATACCTGACAGATATTCACCCCCCCACACACACACCCCGCAACCCCCCACACGTGGCCTCTCTAATCTGAAGATCAGATGGTAGCGGTAACGAGGACAGAAACTCTGTTTGCTCTGATGTGGAGCCTTACTGCACGCAAACTGACTCACCCACTGTTTTGACAGCACCCACACAAACCTTCACTCCTTTAAGTACACTTCAACTCCAAAACACACAAAAACATCTACACATGTATTATCACAATAAACATTTGAACTCAGCATGCACTTACGCACACGATGATTAAACACGAAGACAGAACTCGAGTCCTACCTTGAAAACCGGCCACGTTGCGCGATATGAGAAACTTAAGGCTGGAGCTGGACGTCTGGAGAAGGTTCTGGATGTCTCGCCGGGCCGCCACCTGGTACTTCTCTTCCATCTTTTTGGTGCAACACGTGGAGTTCTTGGATGCACACACCTGAAGATCTGAACCTAAGATTCATCAATACTAAATTTTAGTAGCTTTAAGCATTATGGATTCAAATATGACAAAGCTAAAATGCACTGAGGGGAAGTTTGAATCCTTTGCTCTTGGTAAGGGACTTGATGGCCCCAGTTTGTGCCTCACTACCATTAACACTTAATCACAAATTAGAGGAATTACAGCCACTTTTTAGACATAATCCCCCATTTCCAGAGGCTCAAAATTAATTGGACAAACTAGCAGAATTTTAAATATAATGATTGTTTTTAATACTGCAAAGGATTTTCATCCTTTGCAGTATTAAAACTGACTGCTTAAAGTCAAGAACCCACAGTCATCGCCAAATGCTGTGTTTCCTCCCTTGAGATGCTCTGACAGGCCTTTTCTGCAGGCACGTTCAGTTGCTGCTTGTGAGTCTCTCTACATTCACTTTTGTCTTCACTGACTGTAAAGCATGCTCTATTGGATTGAAATCTGATGACTGACTTGCCCATTGAAAAATGTCTCTGCCTTGAGAAACCTGGGTTGCTTTTGCAGTTTGCTTTGCTTCATTATCTACATGCACCGTGAAGCGCTGTCTGATCGGTTTTGCAGCCTTTGGCTGAATCTGAGCAGAGAGTACGGCCCCGCAGGCTTCACAAGTCATCTTGCTGCTTTTATCAGCAGTCTCATCATCAATAAACACAAGTGACCCGGTTCTACGTGCCCATGCGTGCCCATGCTGTAACACTGTCTCCACTATGTTTGACAGATGATGTGGTATGCTTCGGATCGTGAGCTGTTGCTCTCCTTCTCCATACTTTTCTCTTCCCATCGTTCTGGTTCATCTTGGTTTGCATCCGTCCAGAGAACTGTGCAGGCTATTTTAGATGTTTTCTGGCAAATTCTAATCAGGCTTTATTGTTCTCAGAGTCCAACCAGTGGTTTGCACCTTGTTGTAAATTCTGTATTTGCATTCATTTAGAGTGTCTTGATTATGGACGTGGACAATGATATGCCTGCCTCCTCGAGAGTGTTTTTGCCTTTTTTGTCGTGATGGCCTCCTTCACTTTGGGCACCATATAAACATACATAAATTACAGCAATAAATTGTGAATGAATTTGGAACCTACAGGTTGAAACTCTGATCAAGAAACAGTCAAATGTATCTGAACCATCAGCAGCTGATCCTGAGAATTACTTCAAAACCAGCAGACATCCATAAGATGCTGGTTAAAAACAGACATTACAATGAGGCTTTTCTAGCAGCGGACAAGTTGAAAAAATGTTTTACTGAAGCAAGAAAACCCAAACAATGACATCCAGAGGTGAGATCTGAGTAATGGCATTATCATCTCCCTCAACTGTTGTCCTGAGTATTCCACTGCTAAGAAATATAAGCAATCTCCCCACATAAGGGACGATCAAAACATCCACAAAGAGCCCGAAAACTCTGCAAAAGCCTCTCCGACATGCCTAGGCAGCGCGTGCTGAGCTGTTGCCAGAGACGCTATCAGCTCCCTGCGAGCTTCAAGAGTGAGGGAAGAGAGAAGAGCAGGCAATGGCACACGTGGAGGAATTCAAAGTGTTCCTGATAAGACAACATGAAAGGGCCCCAGGTCCTGCTTTTTTAACCTAAATGCTTTCCGGGACTATTCCCATTTCTATCGCTACAGTCAACAGCATTTTTGACTGAGGTGGCAGACCTCTGAGTTGCTGTGTTTTGACCTAAAACGGCACTTCTTATCAGACAGGCACTGTCGAACATGGAAACAGCTCTGTATCTCAGATTCCTAGAATTTCTAGGGGCTGTTTTTCCACAAACTTCGCCTCAATTATAGATAACTTGTAAAAAAAAAAAAAATTACTTTCAAGCATCAGCTATACCTCTTGCTATCTCTCATTACACTACCTTATGTATCTCAGGACAATAATCTGAATCCATCAAGGGAATGATTTACATCTTTCCGATGTCAAGATGCACTTTAAGCTCTGAAGCTGTTAGAAACGTCAGAGTTTTTAAAGAGTGGCAAATGTTTTTACAGGGTTAGGAGCCACTGAATAAAGAGCTTATCTTGCTTAAACTCAACTTTGCAGTTGTGCAATGAAATAGCACCAAACCCTAAATCCACACAGCCACACAGGCTCGTTTGAGGTGCAGGAGTGATGATGGCAATATAAGGGTTATTAAAAGGTTTAAGAGGCATTTGAGGCCTTTCGGTCAACTGAATCATTTTTCCTCACAGCAGCAGGGAAATGAGGTGATGAAGTTTATAGGGAGCAGTTTATGGCAGGATGGCAGTCAACACCATTAAGATTTACTTTTCCAAGAAGAGGCCAGAGAGCAGCAGGAGGGGCAGCCATCCACAGTCAATGACAGCCTACATGAAATGTCCACACCCATAATACCCCCCCCCCAAAAAAAAACCCCATCTTGAACCGAATTACCATGGGTGGCATTCATAAAGTTAAGTGAGGCCTAGTTTACCTAACTTTACTCAGAATAATTCCTGTTTATCTCTCCAAGCCACTTATCTGCTGTAAACACCCGAAAGAGAGCTTTTCATCATGGCCCTCTAGTAATCTCAGCAGCTTCATGGAGTTAAAACATCCTGATTTATACTTTTTTGTGCTGCTTGCCTGCTTAAAAAAAAAATAGAGCAATTTACAAATTTATTTATGGGTGCCCAACATTTGAAACATATACCTGAGTGGATTTTTTTCCACTTCAGTCAACAGTCCCATAAATATTCTCACATTAAATGTGACCCTAAAACATGCAATTCCTCTTGCTCTGCAGCCTCTGTTATTAACATAGCTGCACATACACACAGACACACACACACATACACATTTACTTGAAATGTGTTTAAAATGCGCGTTTTGTAACTGCAAAGCCAGAAAATGACAGGTTAAAAGCAGCTACATAGACGTTAACAGCTCTGCTGACGTCTGCTCCTTCCAATCACGGTTTGTTGTGATGATTGATTGATGGGAAGATGAAAATGAGGATTTAGTCATTCGCGTTACTGTCTGATTTTATTTTATTTTTTGTAAGAATTCATCTGGAAGGAAAAACTCAACATACCTGGTCTGGGACTTAAAGGCAGTAACTGACTTGGTCCGATTTGTCTGAGTTGGAAAACTTTGCGCACTTCGTCGCATTTGTTTGCGCTTCCGAGCCGGATCCACAGCACCATGCCAGGAGGAAAACACAGTGGACCCACAGCACATCCATTTTAATAAAATCCCGGGTTACTGATCAGAAAAATGTTTAAAAATAAAAATAAATAAGTCTAGTTGGAAGTTGAGGTTTCTCTTAAGCCTGGAGAGTGCCAGTTATCAGGTGAGTCCACATCGCAGGGTTGAGCGTCGACACGTGTGGCGTTTGTGTTCCCGTCGAGGAAACGCTGCGGATTAACCTTTAAATCCACACGCACGGACAAAGTTACAGCGGTGTGACTTGTCGGTTTCAAAGAGGCAAGTTGTCCAAGTTGGCTGGACAGACAGCAGAGGCGGTACCGTAACGTTACCTGCAGCCAGAGGTTGAATCCGCTACACAAGCGCAACCAGGCAGCGCCATCTAGTGGGCAGAGCTCGACTTTAATGTTCTCAGGCAGCAGACAAAATTCGCTCCAACACGGGAAGGATTTCAACTAATTTTAATATATTAGCATCAAAATAAAATGAACTGTATATATTTTTTGTATTATTTTTGCGTCATCCTCATCGTAGCCAAAATTGGTCCTCTGATGTGCACTGTGCGTCTTTACAATTGCCAGGCTTGATCAACTTAAAAGTAAGAAGTCGTGGTTTTAATGACGCGTACATGTATGGTTTAATGTTTCGTGAAGGTAGACGGTGAAAAGTTCAATGTTTAAAGTCGTTTGTGAGCTGGTCTTGATGTGAACTGATGGTTTTGTCCCTTATTGAATTTTGAAGAACTAAGTAAATATAAGATGTATTTAATTTTAACCTCATGTGATTATAACCTACGGCTTTTAACCAGGGGCCTGCAAGCAGAATTTGTGCATAACCCTGCGTATTCAGTATTACAAAGGCGGTTCATCGATGTGGTAAACTGTGCCGCAGACTTGACCTATGTTCAAAGTGTGAAATCCCCACCAATCAATTCTCGGAAAAAAAATAGCGTCAGCACTCCGAGAGGATCCTCCTGGCCCTCAGTGTGCAAAGTATTTGCGTTTCCCTGATCAGTAATATAAACTGATGCAACTTTTCCCCTGGATTTTTCTTTTTCCTGTTGGCTGCGGTTTTGCAGCTCTTTGTACTTGCTACCCTTACATCAATTTTGCATGCGGTCTAATTGTTTTTAAGTCTTTACTCTCAGACCCTCAAACACTAATAGTGCTGCAGCTAAACGAATACAAACAGTAATCCATCAAGTCTTAATGACAGATGTGATACTCTTAGCATTTTTGCAGGCTTTCCTTCCTGGATTCAAGTAGACTAAACTGGTCTTTTCCAGTCTTATTCACCCTCCTTCCGTCCACAGCTGTGTTGTGTTTAACCCTTTATTTCTAACCCACAATTTTTTTTTTTAAATCTTTGCACAGCAGATCAGCTGCTCTTCTGCCAATACACTTATCCATGTTTGCGATTGGTCAGATGCAGCCAACACCACCTTTCACTTTAACCCGCTCGAAGGTTGATTGGGAAACCCCAGGTTTACACATTTAGTTGATAGCCACTTTAGTGGTCGCTACAAATTTCAGGCAGCTGTATGCATTTTTTGTTTGTATGCCCTTGGTTTTGTGTGCACAAGCAAGCCTTAATATGCTAAATTTAAGCATGCCTCTGTTGTTTCCAACTAAACACAGCACAGCTTTTTACATGCAAAACAGCCACTTGTTATGATCTAAAGTGTTTAGGCTCTGCAGACCAAAAAGCTAAGGTACAAGACTAAATTTGTACTTAAATCCAATTTGGCAACATTAAAAGCACTGCCACAAAAAGTTGTCATATGGTTCAAGAGTCTCATTTAACGGTTTGACACCACTCACAGAGCCACACACAAGGAGACAATACATAGTGAAATTTCACCATTTAAAAGCTCTTCAAACACTTGGAAGTCGAGCTGAGCAACTATGAGCAACTATGCAGTGTTTAAACACCTTAAAACTGACAACTCATCGAGATTAGCACAAGTCAGAGAACACGCATTAGAAATTTAATCTTTCAAGAAACATTACAATAACCAGTTAGATTCATTTCTCTCACACACTAAACTGGCCAAAACATGAGTTGGTTATAAAAATGGATGATTAACATATCCAGTTAAGATCCAGGTCAGCTCCATCTCATTCTCACACAGGCCGGGACAAGTGCAATACCTTCAGGAGCACAGCATTGCCACCCATCCCCACCTGCACAGGAAAGGATGTCTCCGAATCTCCAGTCATACGCAATTAAAATATTAAAATATATTTTTTTAAAAAGTGTACTGATGAAGTCTGCCAATCCCTCTTAGCAGAATACAGCTCATCAACACAGTCAGTTTTGCATGGATTTGCACAGCGAACACCTGTTAAAGCTGAATGCAAACCAGCAAAACTGACCAAGTGATGAATGAGAAAAATCCATCTTTGGCAATTCAACAGATGCTGCTTCAGAAAGATGCAGTTAGAAGTACTTCAAGTGCTTACATTGCAGTAGATTGTCCAAAACACTACCTGCACTATAAGCACTTTAGTACTGCTGAACCTCAAGTCACTGGACAAGTACTGGCACACTGGGTTTTTTAAAACTGTTATAGTTTAATTACATCAGATTGATGGACACCCCCCCCCCAATAAATAATCTAAACAGGTGGAGAGCAAGCAGGCCACCATCAGTTTTGCATAGATTTGCACAACTCATCTATTCTTGTAGTGCAACTATGCAAAACTAGCAGAGAACTGCAAGATATTTGAGCCCAATTAGAAATTGAAAATGGTCTGGTGGCGCATATCACAGCCCCTTATGCCAGAAGGAGCACTTAGGGCAGTAGGTGCTAGTCTATTTCACTATCTGCACTAGATGCACCTTAGCACAAAGACAGTATTTCAAAACACGACACGCAACATCAGAGGACCGTGCACATTGGTGTCAGGGTATTGCTTTAAGTGCCTCCACTGCAGTAGGTATTCCATAGTACTACCTGCACTGTAAGCACTTTGGCAATACACAGACGGATTACAGCATCACAGGAAGGATGGCCGTACTGCTCCATGAGGCAACTTTGTTCGAGGGGGAGGGGAGGGGTCCTTGCACCTCCGGGAAGTGGGTTGGGGGGGCAGGATCTGAAAACATAAAAGCACATTAGAGCAAGTGAATCCAACAAGTTGCACTCTAAGTTACATGTGTAAGCGACTTCTTGTAATTAAGCCTAAAACGTCTAATTTCTGGTCTCCTGCCATCGAAATAATGTTTTAAAAGCGCATCACTGTGCCTCATTAACAGATGCTGCACGAGATTCTTGTCGTGACACGAGCACTTACGGTTTATTAGAGCAGCACGAGGTCACTGAAAACATGAATGAGAGGCACAACCTGCGGCCCGCGTTCGCTGCGACATGGGAGCGCATGCGCACCGAGCACTGTTGTTCACCCCTCCCCCACCTTCTTTAACATGGCGCCTCGAAGTGCGCCAATCTTAGCATAAACGACTTTAAAACCAATCACGCTAAACGCAAGTGTAGTAGTACACATTAGAAGTGTTAGTAGTATAATGCTTCCCCCCCTTTCACACACGTGGAAAAGCCACGACTTGCGGTTTCGGACGTCCTAGAAAAACACTGCTGCGGTCGGTGTTAGAAGCCGAGGCTAGCAGCAGGCAGCAACCGTTTGAGCAGGTAGCTTAGCCGCTGCGAGCTGGTGTTAGCTTCTAGAAAACATGGAGGAGGGGGGGGGAACCACGTTACGTTGTTATAACTGCCCCCACCAACGACTACCGGGAACGGTGCAGGTGCAGTCGTGGGGGATCCAGTCAAACCAGTTTGCTTTTTTGTGCGTGTTCCTCTTTTTTTTAAAAGTCAGTTTTGAAAGCTAATAAAACTAAAATTGAGTTTGACGACGACGGTTAGCCACATTAGCCAACAACAAACGACCACACATTCAAGTAAAAGAAATTAACATCTATGGGCACAATTGCCCCGCTGAATTCCACTGTTTTACCTATTCTTTCCAAAGATACCCGCCCTGATGGGGTTACGTTTGGAGCTTAACCCTTGAACAACTCTTACAGTAGTGCGGCTAGGCTAGCCAAGCCAAGCTAAGCTAAAACGCGCGGCCTAGAGCTGCCCCATGTGCTACTGCTTTGTTCTGGGGGGCACTTTAACTCACACACCACTGCACTCGAGACCGAGCAGCCAATTCTCCAGATTTACAAACTAACTTTTCACACGTTAGACCTGCGTGTTTCTGTAAAACTCGTCGTTTGTTATTAGGAGACCTGATATTTTTCCCCAACTAGTTGCTAAGGCGCAGCGGAGAGAGCTCCGTACAGCTTTTCAAATCTCCCTCATTCCCTCAATGGTGGAGCCGAGGATGCCATGCGCCTCACGTTACACTGTTTTCATGGCCAATATTATCATTTACGCGTTAATGTTTGGATACAGCCACCAGCACGATCGCAAAAGACGCGTAAAAATAGGCGTAATACGCACACCTTAGAGTTTCATTCACTAAAACCGAGATTTAAAAAAAAAAAACCCCAAATCCGACTTCCTTGCCGATAAACATGCGCTCGATAGACACTCACCAGCCGAAATCCACCATCTTCGCTCACTTGCTTGGGCTGCCGTGTAGTCTCTCACCGACAAAAGAGACGAATAAATACACAACTATCCCGCAAACTTTTCAACCGGCGGACACAACGAGACGTAAAGTGAAATCCGAGCCGATTGTGGGTCAATTTATAGCCCAGTTACGCTGCTTAAAAATGATTGCGAGCTTAGGAAAGTGGCGCGAAGGCGACCAGTTGGTAACCATGTGGGTGAATGAAGGGCGTCTCCCACTGAACGTAAATATCTAGCTACAACCCCCAACTCCCCTATTAGCATACATAAACTACGGTACTTCCGACCCACATCTCCAACCAAACAACCTCCACCTCTCCCGAAGAAGGAGAAGGGAAACAGACGGCGATCACAACAGCTTTCAGCACCTATTCATTGAAAATTATTTGCACGCATAGCGGAAAAACAGCCGCTCCGTGGACATTCAAGTTTTACATTATAACCAAAACACCTATAATCCTCTGCCCTGGACTTATTTGAGTAAAGATAATGGAGCTGGATAGCGAAACTAATTTGTATTGATTGGATTTAATCGTATGCGACAACCGCAAAAGCAAAACTAATTAACCTGTTGCTGATTCACAACTCATTAAAATTAGCCTACAGCTCTTCATTTTAACAAACACCGACCTGCAGCCAGGTATATAAAAGATTTACATTTCTATCAGCCACTAAGACATATAAAAATAGTTTCCCCCCCCCTGTGTTCATAAGAAAACCTAACATATTTTAGAGTTTTTAAGATTTTGTTGTAAATAATTAATTTAACTTAGTTATTATTGTTTATATATTTAGAGTAATTTTGTGCAGTAGCATATGTAAACTAATAACCAAAAATGTATTAATAAATTCACATGCAATCATTATAAACCCCAACTCTGTTGCCAACAGATAAAAGTTGGCTCTGAAGTTATTTATTTTTATCCCAAGAATAGCAAAAATTATTGATTTATTGCTTATTTTTTATGTAAGTAATTTGTGTATTTAAGTTGTTTAAATAAAAGAAAAAGAAACAAAACAGGCTTAGAGTTAGAGGCATGAGTTTATTTAACTTGGGGACAAAAACATTTGGGAACAAAAAGTTTATTTTTCTGTAGCAGAAATTGTAAATATAGTTTTTACAAATGAAATCAGATTTCGATACAGTAGTAAGTTCATCAGACTGTGAATGAAACTTAAAATGAAGTTTGTGGAGTTGACTGAAACAATGTGGCTGTGTGACAGCTGACACTGTGACTGTCACAGCAGGACATGCACAGGTGTGAGGCATCATTGAAACAACTCCTTTTACATTTGAATGGAGCAAAGATCCTTTGTTTTTGTTATCAGCAGCACCTGATCTGCTCGAGGAGAAATTTCTGCTTGGTTTTTTTTTGGGGGGGGGGTTTCTTTGTGCATTTAGAATAGCTCAAAGCAAAATTTAACACTGCTTTTCAAAAATATTAAAGTTGCAAAAATTCATAAAATTTTACTGGCTTGCAGAGAGCTCAGAATATGCTGCTCCCATGCCTTGCTTTCTTCTCAGATTTAAAAGATAACCAAGAGACTTTAAGGCCAATGGCATCAAAACACAAATGAAGAAAAAAAAAATTCAGGGCCCTCACTGAACATTTTTTTCTGCAACTAGTTAAAAGTTCTTTGAGGACTTTTAACAGCTGTTTCATTTAAATTTGTGAAATTATAGAAATGCTAAAATACTTTCTGCATTTAAAGAAATGACGGCAGGTTGTGCACCATGAAATTAATAGATAAGCTTCCAAAACTTGATATTTTTGACATATTTAATGGATTAAACTTGTGCGTGTGTGAAATGAAATCTTAAAGATCATTTTTGTTTTATTTGATTGAGGAATGGGTAACTTTTTATTTTCAGCTGGAAACACAAACTTACTTCTTAAGAAAAAATTGTTCTTTTGACTCCATATTAGCTTTTTCAATTTTATAAAACTATTTGAAACAAAAGTTATTAACATAAGTTATTAGGAGCCCCAGAGGTAAACTTAGCCATCATTTTGTTTATTGGGATCTTTACTGAAACAGTAAACATTTTCACACCTTCTTCTAGGTGTTAGTTAGTTCCCCATGCAGCCTAAAGAAAAAGGAAACAAAACATTCAAATGAGGCCTTTGTGCATAAAGTAAACATCCAAATGCAGTTAAATAAATGACAAAGAACTCCTTACACAATGAAGATCAATCAACAAAGAAGTGATGAGCCATTCAACTTTGAAAGCTGTCAAATTCACCGCTCCTCTTTCCTCATTAGCTTCACTGTAACTAAAGAATATCACAGAGTTTGAAGCAAATAAAAAGCATTTTCACCTCTCAGAGCAAAGTACTGGAATTAAAACAGCTCGTTGTGACTTTGTGTCTCTGTGTTCTTTTCTTTTTAGCTGCTCAAAGGCAGATGTGCTGCAGGCAGTGTATGTGTTTGAAGAGCATGCGTTCTGCATCTGCATGTTTTTTCTTGCATGTCTTGGAAAAAAAAAAAGTCAAACCCTTTTAGACTGCATTCATGCATGTGAGCGCAGTACAGTATAAACGCTGGCCAGCAGAGGGAACTAGCAATCTAAATACTGTACCATAATGGCACGATTTGCTTTCCAACTGTAAGGGGAAGCTCTAACCACTTCCTATCACTAGAGTTTTGTTATTTTTCCATTCCACAAAGGATGGATTAATACATGCCCACCAGATTATTAAAACGT
The DNA here is from genome assembly GCA_024447675.2 of Pterophyllum scalare. Taxonomy (NCBI): domain Eukaryota; kingdom Metazoa; phylum Chordata; class Actinopteri; order Cichliformes; family Cichlidae; genus Pterophyllum; species Pterophyllum scalare. The sequence continues at coordinate 55,354 of JAMQGT020014335.1, forward strand.
TCAAATTCCAGCTATTTAATGTGAAGCTTCACTGCAGCACATGCTCTTCTTTCTTTGATCCGTACCGGGTTAGAAAAACAGAGGTGATACATGTTTATTAATCATTATTAGGGGGAAGTGTTTTCACATTAGAGCTTTAATTCTTTCTGTAAACGGGAAACATTTCAAACCAGAATAGCTGCTCCTCTCCACCTCTCTGAACACACGGTGGGACACACTGTGGGAGTGGGATCGCTCAGTCATGACCCCCAACCCCCCACACAAAGCCAGTTCCTCTGCATATGGAAGTGAGGTGGGGGGTTGGTGGACACAAGGAGGTTGTAGACTTCACATCGTCCCATGGGGTCAGATAAAAGCTTACGGCCCTCCTTAAACGACCCACCCCCACCATCCCTGATCCTAGATCTGTACTTGCACAAACAATAGTTAAAGATTTATCAAGGCACCAACTGAAAAGAAATATTTTAATACAGGAAGAGGAAAATTAAGGCACGAGACTGATATAAATCTGAGCGCAGACCTCACTGATAGACAGGACAACTTACGGCACCACCCTAGCAGCCCTTGTCCTATTAAAATCTGTACTTAAGATCCAAAACACCCCCCTCTGATGCATGAACACTTAGGCCTCTTCTTTCCAAAATGGCCTACCAGAACCAAAGCCCCGCCCACAACAGGGGCCATAAGCACAGAGGCCTCTGTTTTTGTTCCTCCCATAGAAGCCTGACCACTATTGTCTCAGCGTGACCCCGAGGTCAGCTGAACTCACCTCGCCCGACCACGACCCATTCAGCTGTGGAGCTTCACACAGGACAAAAAAACATCTCTCAAGAGCAAGGATCACTTCAAGCGAGGGGGGTGTGAGGAGACACATGCACACAGACAACGGCCACGCTCGGCAGTGTGTCAGATTTATAAGCTGATTTGTGTTATTTCGGTTTTTAAGTCGTGGGATCGTGTAGTTCACGCCAAGGTATGAATCAAATGCGTGAATCCAGTGAGTACATTGTAGTTCACTAGATAGTCAGGATAATATCCCCATCAAGTTTGAGTGGTTCAGACCGTGTTGAGTCTATTAAAGAAGTCAATTATAGAAAGTGGTAATAGAGTTATATTTGACACATTTTCTATTAATTCTCCCTCCAATATTTTAAATACACCTCTTGCCGGAGGGGAAATTACATTTTGCTGCAGGAAAAGAATGAGGCCGTCCTCGCCTGTCATCTGCAGGTCTCCATTAAAGTGTGTGTGTGTGTGTGTGTGTCAGGCCAAATACAAATGGTGCATTAAGGAAGTTTCTTTTGACAAAACACCGCATATATTATCAAAAGAAACCACTATATTAAAACATTATAGCAAACAAACAAGCGATATGTATGTTTTTTTTCTTTTTTTTGTACAGAACCTGTTTACTTTTGAGCTCATGTCCTGACCACACAATACGAACCACAATTAAACCAAATTATAAATATAAACCACAGAATATAAACCAAAAAAAATTAATAAAAAACAAAACAAACTGGTTTATATTCTATGGTCCTGATGATCCTCCGGCATGGTGTCTTGCTTTCAGAGGCAACAGTGTCCCTGGTGGAGGGGAAGCTCATGGAAGTTGACAGGTTGAAAATGTGCAGCATGATGTGGCTGAAGGAGCATGAAACATGTTCACCCATGGATGCCTCGCACGGCACCACAGGAGAGATGGAGACACAATTAAATGTTGTGTGTTTTTAAGGAAATACGTTTTCTTTTGTTACAGATCATTTCATAGCTTAGGGTTTATTGCACAAAATTGTTGACCTGTGAAGAAAACGCTGGAGCTGTTAAATGTGAAGTTGAGGGAAAATTGGCAGAGGGCCACTGTGAGGTGATTTTTCATTTTTCTTTAACAGAAGGGGTCTTTATTTATTTTATATTGTCTTGAGCCCGACTAATAAGATTGTTTGCGTTTAACTGTTACCTCTACTCCTACAGGTGTTTCTTCACTTTCCAGTAAACTACATCAACCTGGAGTTTTTATGATGTCATCTTTGCCCGTTCAACCTTAAAACATGGTGAAAGTAATTTTCCCAGGAGCACCATTAGAGGTGTAATGCTAAGACAAGCTCAGAGCCTAATTTTATCCCCACCCCTAAAAAAAAAAAAAAAAAAAAAAAAAAAAGACATTCAGAGAACAGTTTAAGGTAAAATGTAACATTTACCATGGCAAACATGTGCATCAAAACAAATGTCTAAAACTGTCACAGGGGAGACCACAGCTCAGGAGACAGAGCAGGCTGTCTGCTACCCCCCCCCCCAAAAAAAAACTCCTGCAGTTTGCATGTCCATCAGTGTGAGCATGTTTCATAGATAAAGAGCTGAATGCGTGGAATTGAACTGAGCGAATGTTGGTTTAGTGTAAAAGCACATAGTGGTCAGCAAGCCTAGAAAAGCACTGTAATTACCAGTCTGTGAAAGTGCTTTAAATATAATACAGTGTCTGTCAAATAGAATCATGGCGGTGTTACACTACAAAGAATCAAACAGTGGTGTTGTATTCACTGTGTAATATTACTATCTAATCTCATAAAGCACTGAGGGAGAGTCCTGTGATTTCATCTGTTCTGAGTAAAACTTTAATTTCACCCTTTTGTTCATTTTCTTCTGTGCGTCTCACTTTACCAAACTGCACTTGCTGATTTTGGGAAATGAAATTTTTCTTTTAAACTGATGTTCACACATGAATGAATCTTTAACTTGTACTGATCACAAAGACTGGGTGAGGAGTTCCTTGAAACGCTTTCATTTTAATAAAATCCACAAAGTCATGACTTTCCTTTCAGTTCACACCATTTCAAACAAAGTCAGTACATTTCAGTTGCGAAAAATCTCTGTGCGTGTGATTTTAGTCCTCTGCGGTGCAATATCAAGCTTTTTCTTTTTAAACCGATTTGTCAATAAATTCTTATTAAATACACGTTTACTGTACATTTAAAGCTGCCACCTGTGGTGGCAGTAATTAAGGATTTCTTATAAATACATCAGCATCCACATTTCTGAGCATATCTCACAAAAACAAACTGAACAGAACTACCATGATATGTTAAGACATACCAGTTTCCTGTCTGATTGTCTCTTCACTAAACTGAGGTGGCAACATTTTAAGCTCTCACTCATTATCTGTTTAAATCTTTTGGACAGCGCACGGCTCTCAGATAAGATGCCCACCCTTTGTCACGCATGACAAGCGTCGCCCACAGTAACTGAAATTTATGATTACCCTCAAAACAGCAGAGGAGTGTCACTGGATCAGCAAGCATTAGACTTTGTAGTAGATGTTGGTGGGACTCTGGGGCATTATCTCCTGAACTATGTACACAGGGGGCCCATAGTCACTGCTCACGCGCTCAAAGTGACGACACATCATGCTGTCAGAAGCCCGTAGAGGAAACACAACATCACTGCGGTCCGAGCCGTTGTTGTCACTGCTGAGACTGTCCCGTTTTGGCACAGCCAAAGTGTTGAGGGACACGGAGGCGGACTGCTGCCTATCTGGGACGCAGCGACGGTGATGGTGTCTCCACAACACGGCCAGCAGAATTATGATGATCACGAGGAGGACCGCACAGCCAGAGACAACCCACATGAAAAGTCCCGTCTCTGAGCCCACATCTGTCACGAGACAAAAAGAAAGAAAGAAAAAAAAAAGAGACTCAGACAACAGGGCAAGCAACACAAAGATTCAAAAACAACTTCACTCAGTTAATGCCCCCGGCCTGATCAGTATGTGTTAACACGAAAAAGTGCAGGACCCAAGAGAATATGCTTCATCTTAAGTGTCATACTGTTAGAAAGCACGGTCCCTCTGTTGGCACATGACAGAGTCATGATCACTTGAGGTTTGAGTGCAAGCTGAAGGATTCAGTGTAGTGTCATTTTGGGCACAGTTCGCACTATTTTCTTTTCTTTTTTTTTATTTGTTCATTCTTCTGTCTGTAGAGTCACACAATGAACATGTGGAAGGTCAGAATCCTCTCCTTTCTGAAGCAAAACATGCTGCTCAAAACACACTCAAACTAATTTAACTCCAGCCTTCAAAACCTCAATGATTTTGGTTTCCACTGCCTCATTTTGCTCTCAACAAATTACACGAAGTACAGCAGTAAAGATTTTAAACTTGACTATTTCAATCAAGGTCCGACGCGCTGCCTTCATTTGTTTTTTTTAAGCAGTAACCTTTAGGAGCTAAAATTCAAACGAATCTCTAAAAGTACTAGATTGCTGTTTTTAATTTTTAAAAACATTTTAAAGCACTTTCAAATGTAATTTTATCATATTATTTATTCTTAAAAACCAAAAGAAAAATGTTTTGAATAAACTGCAGTACGTTCAGCAGTGTTGTTAAAGCTGCTCTACAGTTTTGTCATCTCACAGCTAGTGTGACCACCAGAGTGCAGAAGCAGGTTAGGATAGAAACCACAAACAGACTGATGGTTAGGGCAATATCTTGCATGCAGCAGATTAATTAGCAATATATGCACATTCATGGAGTCAATTTAAAAATTAAAAGAATCTATTCAATATTTAAGCACAAAAGGGAGGTCATTATGAAGATTGTACAGTTTACTCCTGTGTGTTAGAAATGCCAGTAATGCGGTCGTACGATTCCCCAGGCAACATTTTTGGTGTGTCTTCGTACCAGCTTTACTTTTTATATCCTTTTCTTTCGTGGAGGCATCCTTGGCCTTGGCCTTGGGTCGTGTAGGTGGGAATCTGGTGGGGGACTCCTGAAGGGTTGAAGGTGGATCTGAAGAGTCTGGAATAAAAAGTAAATGCAGACTGATATAGGCACCAGACCTCATATCACCTCAGTAACCATAATGATTGATTTCAGTCCTTTCAGATCAGTGAAACTTTTACTTTCCTAGATCTTTTTTTTCCCTTCTTGCACCAACAGCCATTCAAGTAAAAATGAATCATAGGACAAGGAGAGAAACTTTTTTTTTAATTAAAATGCAGCCAGACCACAGAAAGTTGGGTTTTGTGTCAGAGCTGGGACTTTCGTTTTTTCTTGACAGGAAAGCCACCACTAATATGTTCTCTTTTTTTTTCCACCTACTCAAGCATAACACATACAGATGGGTGACAAATTAAAGGTAAAAAAACAAAAACAACTTTGCCAGAAAAACTTGCTCCTCTGCCTTTCTGTGAAACTCTGCAGGAGGGGTGGAGAATTTAAAAAAAAAAAATATATATATATATATATATATATTATTTATTTATATTGTAGGATAAAGAACAACTTTATTGATCTGCAGTGGGGCAGGGGGACCTAAACCACACCAGCAACACAACAAAGCCTCCACAGCAATTCTCTGTAAAGGTCAGTGGTTCAGATTTTCCCTTAATTTGTTGCCCATATGTAAATAAATGGAGCCATATCAAAAAATTTCCTTCTGGTTATTTCAAAGGGGATTTTTTTTTTTGGGGGGGGGGGAGACCAGTCGTTTCCCAGTTCTATATTTTCCTCTGTGGCTCATGAGAAACACTATCAAGTCTGAGAATATTGCATCAAATGACAGCAATTAAGTAATCAAAGGAGTAATTTGGATTGGTTGGATTTTGACTGGTCTTTTTCCTGTTATGGTACTCTCTCACAGTGAAAAGTAACTAAATGCATTCATTCAAATACTTAGGTACACTTTTGAGAAGCTTCAGTTGTAGCCACTGAATGTTACATAGATGTATGTATAAGTTGCTTATAGCATTTGGACTTTCCTTCCATCCTCTTCTACATATTCAGTTCAGGGTTGCAGGCGAGCTGGAGCCTCTTTAGGGCAAGAAGCAGGGTACACCATGGAAAAGTCTGGCATTCACACCTATGGCCAATTTAGAATCACCAATTAACCTAACATGCACATTTCTAGGCCATGGGGTGACAGGAGAGAGCACGCAGACTTCACACAGAAAGGCTCCAGCCAGCCTCAAACCCACAACCTTCTTGCTATGAGGCTACATTGCTAACCACTGTCCACCGTACCACCTAAAAGGCTCTAAAATACAAAGCATTGCAAAGCATTAAAGAGTCCTAGTAGTTCCAGAGATTTCTGCTCCAAACTTCAATCATGGTGCATTTGAATAACTGATCATTACTCAAGGAAGTATAAAAGGATTCAGTGTTATGCCAGGAAAGCAAAACTGAATAATGTCCACAATCAGCAGGTTTATTTTTTAGCAAACCATGAACCATCCTTCATGAAAGGAAAGGAGACAATGCCCACAGCTCAGTTTACATTGGTTATGTCCTCATTTTGTGTTGTTGTATTGCCAGCTTCTTGCATTAATTAGATAAATTCCAGGGATGACAAAATCTTTAATAGACAGGAGTAAAAGTGGATAGAAAGGAGGAAGGAATGTGTGTGTGTGTACACATCAGGGTGAGCAGTACTTAATAAAATGATTACTTTTCACCATTGTGACTGATAAGATCTGTGTCAACATCAACCATTTGCTCTCTTTTGCCAATCTTTGCAAATTCTCTTTCATACTTTTATTTGAGCTGAAGATGTCCATGGAAGTCAAGAAAAAAAGAAAAGGGTTAAAATAGACAGATGCAGGTTTTTCGTTTTCAGCTGCAACACAGAAGCTATTTAGAAATGAAAAATTAGGAAATTACATTATTTCAGGCTCTGTGTTCAGAAAAAAAACCTAGAATACAAATATAAATAATTTTATCTTTCTTAATTTCTGCATTACTTTATTAAAAAGTTTTTTTTTGTTTAAAAAAAAAAGAAAAAAAAAAAGGACTTGAACTTTTCTTTTACCACTGATTTCTCAAGTATTTCTCTAGTTTCCCAGCCTTTTAAAAGTGCAATAAAAAAAATTGGGGGTTTAATGGAGAAAATTGCAAAATAACTGAATTTAAAATGTATAAATGTATGGAAGCTTGTTTCTGCCACGGAAAAAAATAATTTCGCAATTTTTTTTTTTTGGGCAATACAAAAGTCAAAATTTCGATTTATTAACTTGAAACTGAAAGTTATTTTCTTCATAAATTTGAGTTAGTATGTCCAATTTTTTTGTTTTCCAGTGGCAGAAACAAGCTTCCATATTTAAAAAAGTGATAGTTTACCAAATACAGGAAATGTATTAAAATAGATGCACACATTACACAATTATTTATTAAAATAAATATTAAAATAAAATACTCTTTAATTTAATTTATTGAAAAAACAACAACAGCATGATTAAATGTTCACTTGAAAAGTACAATGTGTAAATCCAGAGATGGCCACTTCGACGACTCGCAGGCTGATAACGTGACCTTTGGGCTATGCAGAGATTAAAAAACAATATTACACCTAAAAATCTGACTTATTAATATTTGCTGTCACTGTAAAAAGATGTGTTTACACCAGTAAACACAGCAGGAAAACAGCCCCACATTTCCAGTTATGATCAGTTGAGAGAACGCACGAAATGCTGAGTTTTCATCTCCAACTCAAACTCCTGAATAATTGATATGAATACCACTTCACATTTCTGAGGTCAAAAAATTATATTTTAGGCCTTTCATTTATTTAGCTTTTAAAGTTCTTGGGAAAAACACACAGAAACAGCAGCTGTCATATTTCTGTGATTCTGTGGAGTTAAAGAAGCAAACAAGTATCCTATAAACACTAGTTTCTCCATTTATAGGGTTGGAAACACCTCGAAAAAATTGATAAATAATCTATCGATAGTGTCTTTCGGTGTGGCTGTTGTCCCTTAACAGTGATTCGGCCTGAGGATCATTAAAATAATGAGGGAGAGGATATGTATGCCTGCTTTATTAAACATCAGCAGAGAGAAGACCACTGGCGATTCTGATGTTAATATGAAAAATATATATATTAAATGCCACAACAGTCTCAAATGATCGCATGCATGATAATACCAATGACTTTAAGCTGCCAGTGCTGGCTCGAATTAAGGATTTGGAATAATTTATGACAGAAATCTCTCTCTTCAAGAGAATGAGTGGATGATCACAGGATTATCTGGCCACTTACTAATTCAAGTCAGGACATATTATTGCTGTAAACATATAATAACCGGAATTAAACAGCTGGTTCTACCTGTCAGATAACTACATCTCTGTGTGTGTGTGTGTGTCTGTATTTCATCCACACACACACACTCAGCTTTACACACATTACACATAGATACATGAACGCAAAGTGCTTACTCTGGCCGACTCTCAGCACCAGCTTCATGGATTTGGTCCTGCACACCCCTCCATTAGTGTTATCCAGACCCTGCAGGAAGCCCGTGGATGTGGCTGATAAACACAGAGGGGAGGCATACATTAAACAGATTTTTTTTTTTTTTGCCCCCTCAAGTTTTGTGTTAATAATAAAAGATTATCAGGGAATACATAATTACATGAAAACTCCTTTGCAGACAGTTGGGTCAGTTGCCAAAAGTTGCATCACTTATGCAACAAAATGCCACACATAGCACAAACTGTGATGTTATAAACTGCAGATAATCACACATGTGAAATAAACATAGAAGCCACAGAAGATGCAGAAAGGGCTGAACCAAAAATATTTCATTTTTAATGTGTATTCAGAAAGAAAAAAAGAAAGAAAGAAAAAGAAACTTAACCTAAACAGACCCAAATACAGGGAGAGGATTCACTGCAGAATGGTTTGCATTGGTTGTGGCTAGGTGCAGGCACCAAACTGGACACTGAGTGTGATGTTGAATGTACTAACCAGTGAACTGACTAATCCCATGTTGTATCCCAAAATACAACATGAGAAATTAGATGAAAAAAATAATATTTTAGCAGCTATCCTTCTGAATAAATAAATAACAGAGCAGAAACTAAACTCGCATTCAAACACTCACATGAACACACACACCAAGAACTCTCATTCACCCCTGTCACTCACACTCACGTTGACTTGTTAGCAGCATTTAGGTCAGATAACAACATCTCGCCAGCTACAAGCCACGTTGCCATGTAAGCTCCCATCAAATCTGCCTGATGCTGTAAAAGCCTTGTGTGATTTGGGGCATGTAAGCCCTTGGAATCACACTGGCCTGCCAGAGCGAAGTGTGCTGTCAGAGCGTGGAGAGGTGGGTGAGGCTACATGGTCAGACTTGCTCTCTATCTCATGCATCACTTGCCACTAAGATGCTGGTTTAACCGACGGCAGTCCAATAACGAGGCCACGGGTTTGGTTTGGTTTTTTTTGGGGGGGGGTCTTTTTTTGATTCTCACACAGACTGACAAATTGAGAAGGAGCCAAAGATGATGGCAACCTCTTTACCCAGAGAAGGGAGGGCGAGAGATCAGCTTCTAGCATGGATATAAAGGCTGTTCCACCTGTAGGAAGCAGCAGCTTTTGTCTCCTTCGTACTGATTTTAATTAGAATGTGTGCAACACTTTTGGCAGCCAGGCTTCAGAAAACTCACAGGTTATATAATAGTCCTTCCCCTTGAGGAACTCCAAACCCCACAGGTTGGGGCTGAACTCCTGAAACTTGAACGTGAACTTTACATCCCGGTTAGGTTTGTCACAGTTCAGCAGAGGAGTGTCAGTCTGGTCTATAGTGCAGCTCTCCAGCTGACTTCGGGAGACCAGGAAGACCCTGCAGAACTCCTCCCTTCCCCCGGAGGAAGCATCTGCCCTGGGGCACACAATGTCCATCTTGTCCCCTATCTGAGGATACAGGATGAGACCCTGACCTGGAGTAAACCTGTGATTAGAGAGAAATACAATCCTCTTAAACCACATCATTAGCCATGCAATTCTCTGCTTGAACTCAAAGATCACAAAGTGGCACCATTTTTAACTTCAATGATATAAATAAGTGCTTTTCTAAGATGAGCTTGCAGGTTTTAATTCTTTCACACCTCCTGGGATCATCTTCATGACTCATTCAGAAATTAGATTAGAAGTCTTAAATTGCTTGTTTAGACCGAGGAACAAGCCAAAAACCCCAAGCATTGCAGTTATAAAGCCAACAAGATTAGGTGATCAATCATGTAGTGGATCAACAGGAAATTATTCTGCAGCTGTCTTGGTAAGTGAGTAATCCCTGCAGCACTATTAAGCAAAAATGCCCCCAAATTCCAGCGCTTCAGGGGATTTTCTGTGCGTTATGTGAAAAATCAAAACGGTAAATGTTCAAGACAGCTAATTTGGCTCCAGAAATGTGCTTGTTTTCCCCCACAACACTTAATAACTTTACAAACAATTTTTAAAAATCATTAATCAATCAAGGAAATAACGACCTTGTAGATTTTTCTATTTAGTTTGAAATGGTACAAGCAGTAACTTCAAACAGGAGAGAAGCTGGAGCCTCGCAATGTTTGTTGCTTCTGAATTATGAGTTATTTCACAGACATTAAAAATCACTGGTGGAAAATGTCATTTGGCCGTTTTCTGTAGTGAACAGCAGAAAGTTGCATTTAAACAAACTGATTCCTCCACTCACTTGGCATTGGAGCTGCTCCAGAGGATAGACTCCAGAGTGATGGCACGACAGGAGCAAATGACGGTCAGCAGGAACACGGCACCGCAGCTCCATGCGCTGCTCCCCATCCCAGGAATAAATCGGAGTCAGGCTACACAGCGGCTCGGTATCATAAAACAGGGTGAGAGGCGGCTAAAATGCGTTGCCCCTGCATGTCTCCGGTTGCTCCAGGTGCGCGCAAAGGACACATTCCTGAGTGAAATTCCACCAAGTTGCGAGTCTTCCTCCTGCGGGTTGTTTGAAATTTTCCACATTGTGCGTAATTGGCTGGAAAATAATTTGTGTGACGAGATCCGTGCATCGCAGGACAGAGTGTGTGTGCAGCGTTTAAGTCGTCAGTCATCAGCTGACCGGCCCGCCCACACAGGGTTCGAGCGTAAGAGAAACCGGGGCTGCTGGGGACATCGATTGGTGAATTTCTTCACATTAACATACTGAAAATATGTTATTATTAACATACGGGGTCCAAAAAACAAGAAAAAAAACCAACGCATTTAAAAAAGCGTATGCAACACATTTTTGTGTAAATGTGTCGATTTCATCCTTTCCAAACCATAACTAAAATCAGTTTTTAAATAAATCCCGAAGGCTGTAAGTTTAACAAGATTAACAGTAACTACAAATTCCCATCTTCTTCTTTTTTTGTTGTTAAAAGTGGTTTGGGGAGGGGGCTGTCGCGGATTTAAGGGATAAGATAAAGTAGTTGTAAAACCATTTGAAGCCAATGTATTTTTGGATTATTTAAAAGAAAATTCCCTTGACAAGCAGCATATAAAGCGCTCAGTGTGTAGCATCTTTTTTATTATTATCATTATTAGACCGCTGTGTTTTTGAATACATCACAGGCCACGACGAAGTCTGAAGTAGCACCTCCAATAATTTTCTGTGGCTTATTAATGTTTTACATTTAAAGTCTGAACAAATAATAAACACATTATTTAAACATTATATTTTTAGTCTACAACCCTACTGTTTTATTTGATTGGCCAGAGGGCGCAAAACGTGTTGATCCTGTGACCTTTTGTCTTCTTCCTGTTAATCAGACCTTGATTACTGATTACTGAACGAGTCCGCAGAGCTCCGCCAGACTGACATGAGGGTCCATCACAGGCTCTCGGGAGCTCCTGTCCTTTAGGAAGCCAGATAGAACAGGAGCAGAAGATGTTCTTTTTGTTTGTTTTTTAGGCTTGTGCAAACCTGATGTGAATATTTGCGACACATCTCATCACATCAATGAGCCCTGGGCGCAGCTTTTCTCTCTTGTCTGCTTAGTTTGAAAAAGTACTCAGAAACAGCAGCGTGAGTGTCAACCTGGCAATGATGGCTACGACTACTGAGAGGGCCCTGCACAGGAAAAAAAATATCATCGGTGCCTCAGCACTCAGTGCCTGATGGTAAGTGATTTGTTTCTTTTGATGCCTGTTATAAATGTAATGTGTTTTGGTGCCTGATACCCAGACTATGACTCCTTGTGGTTTTCCTGCTGTACTGTACATTGTATCTTTAGATGAATGAACTGCTTTTGATCTCAGAATCTGAGGCACAAATCTGTGTCTTTTGCCACTTTTCACAGCTGTATACAGTTGTAAATTCAGGGGGACTGTATGTTTGGCTGGGCAACTTGAGTGACTGTTTTTTTGTTTGTTTTTTGGTTTATCTCTCACAAAAATAAGTGTAGATGCTCATATTTAAAACACAAATTAGTTCCAATCCCTTTGTAGCAGCTATAGGACTGAAGGACCGGTACCAACATCTGCACATTTATTCTCTGTAAGATTCACCAGAGAACAAAAGCTGCCTGGGTTTTATGTTTCTGAATATTTACAGTAGTACAAATACCCAGCACCCTCATAGCAGAAGATGATCAGTGGCTAAAGTTAATATTCACTGAAACAACATGTAATGTCTGAATGTTTCCCCCATCTAGTCTCAAGCTTTAAAAACAAAAAGCATCTCTTCAAAGGAAAAATAAAAGTGCTCAGATTACTTTCATGTTGTTACGCTGCTCATTCAGTGCAGCCTTAGAATAAAAATACACAAGATCATAAAGAACAGTTCTTCTAAGGGAACGGTATTGCGCATCTAATCTCAAAAGTTAACACAAACACACAGTGACAAGCACTCTTTCAGCAGTCTGTAGCGCAGGGAGAAATGATGAAATGAGGGAAAACCACAGAGTGGACTGAAGTACTGACTGCTTTTGATGACCAAATCCTCTGAGTATTGATCTATTTTTACCTTAAATGTGTTATCTTAACCATGAGAGAGTCGAGACATCCCTGAGCTACTGCAACAGGTGAACTGGAGCAATACAGAAATGTAGACTTTATAAAATAAAATTTAAAAAAACATTATTGACTTTAGAAGAGCAGGTTACCTGTTTGTGTGTGCAGGGTTTGTCTTGCATGTTAAAGAAATGTGGCACACACCAAAAAGATTTTGGAAAAGTGAAAATTACCTGGACTGTGATACAAATATTTTTAACCTGTACTTTTTAAAGTTTAAAATACACTTTAGCAATACCAACTGAACCAAGTAAGCTATATAACAAATACT